>MU750166.1:12900-53416 GCA_026770625.1 Nicotiana glauca | reverse complement strand
ATGCCGAAGTAATAAATTGAGGCAGAGCAGGTGGGTTATCTCCTGCGGGTTGTTCTTAAGTGGTATGATCCTTATACGTATGCTAGAAGGTCTCATGTGTAATTGAAGGGTACGTGTTGAAATTGAGAATCTGGGGTCATTTAAGAGAGTGGACTCAGTTGATGTAGAGATGGGTGCGAGAAGTATAAAGGATTACAGTACGAGATGATCTGTGTTCATGTGTAATTGAAGGGTACGTGTTGAAATTGAGAATCTGGGGTCATTTAAGAGAGTGGACTCAATTGATGTAGAGATGGGTGCGAGAAGTATAAAGGATTACAGTACGAGATGATCTGTGTTTTTGCGAACTAGTAGATGATTTGAGTTTAATCTCACTACGATATTGTGGCATCATTAGAGTAAAAATGGTATGAGATGTTGAGTGTGTCCTGATATATGGCTTCGAGCCAAGTTGGGGAGGTTACTGTTGATTAGCTGATTGCACGGTCATGTGCTATGTTGGTTCTGTTTCGAGATATGCTGGCGGATCAGTTCTGGTTGCAGAAATTGGGCCGAGGATGGAATGAGTGAAGCAAAATTTTGACAAAGGTTATATGATACTTCGTAGATGTGTTGAAATAATAGGATGTCTGGAGCCGCTGTGGATAAAAAATGCTCAGTGTATTGAGAAGGAAGATGTTTGTTAGTATTTGAATGAGATTATATCCTGCGGTGTCAGAGTGCTAATAAGGCACGAGTGGTTCTGTTCGCTAAGTCGGGTAAATTGCAGATCGAATATGAAGTAAATGACTCTCGAGAATGGCCTTATTGTGTTCAAGGTTCTACAGGTAACAATCTGGTGCCTTAAGGTCGTGTATGTGGTTAGAGGATGTGTTTCATTGGAAAAGGTCAAGGCTTGCGGTATTTTTATGATGATTATGGGATCCTATGTATCGGTATCTAGAAGGTAATGGCAACGGATTCATATTCGCAGTAAGTTCTTCAAGCAGAGCATACGGGAATATGGTATTTCTAGGAACATTTGAGAGGGTATTCAGTGGTCTATGGGTCTTAGACAGTATAGTCTTATGTTCGAGTCTCGTGTGGCAAACCTGGGTTAAAGCATTGTGGTGCTACAGCGAGAGGGAATATCAAGTTGATGATGAATCAGAAATAAAATTAAATAGATGGAATAGCTTGATAGTATACCGAATCGGTATAGTAAGGATATGATTAATTCTTTGTATGTGTTCGAGGTAATGAGCCCTTACAGGTATTGCGCGGCAAAGCTTTTGAGTTCGGACAGCTTGCTTAGCTTGGTTTGGATAGGAGGATTCAGTCTTGACAGTTTAGCTTGTACAAATGGAATTGGCAGAGATGTTCTTGCTAGGTTTTACCGTGGTTTGGAGATGAATATATCTTCTATGGGTATGCGAAGCATGGAAAGTGTAAAGATTGTTCTTCTTGATGGGATTGACGGAGGGTCTTGGCTAAATGAGTTGCAGTTCAGTTCTGGAAAAAAAAAGTTCATAAAATTCTTAGGCAACGGGTAGCCTCTAGTAATCAAGGAAATGGTACTGCTGAATGGGAGTGATTTGATGAGAGTATATGTCTAGAAAAAAGAGTAATGTGATTAGACTGATGACACTGCACTTGTATTGCAGTGCTTTCTAGCTAGATCGACTGCTGATACTTGAGTGTGTTTGATGGCACATGGGAGTTTGAGAATATCTTTAATGGAATGACTGGGTACTGGAGGTGAAAATGTATTCATACTGTGGAGTTTGGGATCAAGTACAGCGATTCGTATGCCATATGGAGTTGGAGACTAAGAGTTCTCAGGTACAGACTATGTAGTGGTTGTGGATCGTGTGTATTGGTACCGTTAGCGGCTATTGGGATTTGGAAGCCCGAGTGGGTCTTTCTTTCCTTGGTATATTGGATTTTGGATATGACATTGGGGTGTAGACTGGTTGTCCCAGTGTTGAGGTTCCTCATATTGGTTCAGTTCCAGTGTTAAGGGCCTTTTCGGATGCGTGTTCCGGTGTGAGTTGTTTTCCGCATTGCGAGACGTTGTGATTTGTGGGCTATGGACACATATGGTGCGGCGCTATCGTGATTCATAGTGGAAGTTGAGGGGGAAACCTCAGTTGTGCTTGAGTTTTGTAGCTTATAACGCTATATGTAGATATTGTTATGCACTCAGTGTGCTTACGATTGATACTCGGTATTTTGTTGTAATGAGCAAATTTGGCTCGATGTGCATCTCCTTTTGTGAGATATATGTGTGGATCGGGTGGCACGCCTCCATGGGTATGTTATCTGGGTCGGGTTGCACGCCGCAACAGTGTGATGTTGAGAATAGTTTTCCAAATGCTATTTTGTATGCCTTGCTTCCTGGTTTCTAAGGAAAGTCCGTATTGGGTGTTGCTCGACGAATGGCGCATCGGTTGTGTCCTTTCAGGATCGTATGGTGTATATTACTTGATTCACCATGGGTATAATGATTTTTTTTGGGTTCCAGATATCAATCGTGCATGGTTTTCAATTTCGAGTATAGCGACTTGAGGTACTTCATATGTAACAGTGTTTGGATAAGATCGCACATTGTAGCGAGGCTACGTGGAGATTATACCCTTCTGGGTAGATTCAGGTATTCTATTTCTATGATGTGGGATGGGGTCCCAGCCTTGTGTTGTGATGGTACTGAGGAGTTTGAGTTACAGCTCTTTTGTTTGAGTCATTTGTCATAATTTGAGTATGTTGAGACCGCCCTTCATTGGTGCGTGGATTATGCAAGTTGTGGCTTAGGCCTGTGATGAGGTGTCATATCACCAGAGTAGTGTGTTGGGTTCGAGGTGATCGTGGGAGTCATTAATGAATACGAACAGATTTGATTACAGCTTGTTGGAAGAATAATATCAAGGTTCGGTTCGGAAATCTGATGTGGTATTAGTCAAAAGGGAAGTGGTTTCACGAGTGGTTGATCTGAGAAATGGTTACGGTTTGTTGTGTGTTTCATTGTCATTGGTAGGATATGAAAGTGTTGGAATGAAACTTTAGCAAATAAGAGGTTTCTATCGGTATATGGTTGTTGTGGACAGCTGTCGTGAATGGGAGTTATCGCTGCATGTGTTTGAGCTATGTGGTATATCATAGAATTGCACCAGAGGTTGCAGGTATGGGTTATTATAGCTGGTTCGGACGTATCCTGAGTGTAGATGTGAGGTTCTGGTCTTGCGTACAATTTCGAAAAGTGCGATGTGGTTCTACGGGTCATGGTCTAGGTGGGTTATGAGATTTTAACTATGTTGTGTTATCGGACCTATGCGAGATAGGGTGACGTGGGATCACCCCGGGTATATGCTTGGTAAGTTTATTCATCTATTGGTTGGCTTCTAGGACAACTCAGGGTACGCTCGAGGACGAGCGTTGGTTTAGTTGGGGAGGATGTGATGACCCGACCCGTTGTCTCATGTGTTTTCGTCCCGTTTTCCCCGTTTATTGCTTCTTCATGATTTATTATATGTGTTGGGTGAGTTTGAGTTGACTCGGATTGGATTTGGTAAGAAATAAGGCAATTAGTCTCTTTAAGGAAAGGTTGGTTTGGAAAAGTCAACTGAAAGTTGACTTGTGAGTTAGAGGGCTCGGATGTGATTTCCGACGATTCGGTTAGCTTCAGGGGATGATTTGAGGCTTAGGAGTGCAATCGGAAGTAATTTTGGAGGTTCGGTGTAGAATTAGGCTTGAATTGGTGAAGTTAGCATTTTGGCGATATCCGGTTGATAGATGAGATTTTGATCCGAGGGTCGGAATGAAATTCCGAGAGTTGCAGTAGCTTCGTTAGGTAATTTGTCATGTGTGTGCAAAATTTTAGTTGAATCGGAGGTGTTTAGGTCGGGTTTTTGATCGAATGTGAGTTTCAGAAGAATTTGATAAACTTAGGCTTTGATTTGGTGAAATTTGATGATTTTGATGTTAACGATAGTGATTTGATGATTCGAGCAAGTTTGAATAAAGTAACAGATCATGTCTGTGCTTTTGGTTGAGGTCCCGGGGGCCTCGGGGTGAGTTCGGGTGGTTGAACGGAGAGTTTGGAGTTTGTTGCATGTTTTGGCAGTTGCTGGTTCTGTCATTTCCGCATCTGCGGAAAAGGGACCGCACAGGCGGTTCCGCAGATGCGGCGGGGAGGTCGCAGAAGCGGTCCTTGAGGGCTTGGCAATTTCCGCAGAAGCAGAGTGCAGTCCGCAAAAGCGAACATCGCAGGAGCGGTTTTCGATCGCAGAAGCGATCCTGAGGATTTTAAGTTAGATCGCAAAAGCGGTTATTTTGACGCAGAAGCGGGAGCCGCAGGTGCGGTATCCCAACCGCAGAAGCGGAGACCTAGCTGGGTTTAAGTGAAGAGTGTTTTCACGATTTTGAAAGAGAAGAAACATTTTGGACTTCGGACTAAGGAGATTTTGGGCGAATTTTCAAGAGGGTTTCGAGGGCTATCATCAGGTATGGATTCTTGGACTTAGATTATGATATTATTGTGTATAAACATGTATTAACACGGAAAACCCAAGGAATTAAAGGTTAAAAATGGAGGTTAGGGCTTGAAACTTAAGAGAACTTAAACTAGGGATTTGAGGGGTCAAATGGACTCCGATTCTTGTGAATTTTATATGTACGGACCCGTGGAGAGACGAGGAATCCGGTGATGTAAATTTTGTAATTTTTCGAGAAGTGGGCCTGGGGCTCGGGATTTGCAAATTTCGTGATTTTCGATATTTTTCGAGTCTTTTCGATTTGGGTTATATTCCCTTAGCCTATTGTAATGTATTTGTTGTGGTTTTGGTTAGATACGATGCGCGTGGAGGCCGGTTTGAGGGGCAAAGGCATCGCGGGCTAGAGATTTCACCGGTTCGAGGTGAGTAATACTTGTAAATGATATCCTGAGGGTTTGAAACCCCGGATTTGCACATCATAGTGCTGTATTGAGGTGACTTGCACGCCGGATATGAGCGTGGGGTAGAGCACCGTTGGGGGACTGTGACTTGGTCCGTCCCGGTTGTTGATTTTTACCGCGTATTTAACTAAAATTATTTGTTATCATTATAATTTGGGTTGATTGCCATGTTTGGGGCTTCGTGCCAACTATGTGAATCCTTCGGGGATTGATATCACTGTTTTTGCATTACTTGCATATTATTTGATCTCGGTCCAAGGTTTTAATACTATTTTGCAAACTCAGCCATTTTTCTAATATTTGAAAAATTAAACAATATTTTATTGACGTTTTGATCTGAGGACTATCATGTTAATATTGCCCAAGTGGCTTATGTGCATTTCTGGACTGAGCATGGATCGGGTTGCGCGCCGCAGCAGTATTATAGTGATTTTTGAATATATGGATGGCTCGGGCTACACGCCGCAGCGATGATATATTGATATTGAGGCCAAGTGCCTGTTTGATGCCACGATATGGCTGATATTGTGCTTGGGCTGTAGGAGCCCCTGCGGAGTCTGTACACACCCCGAGTGAGCGTCGTCGACGTTAAATGGATCGGACTGCACGCCGCAGTGGGTACCGGAGTGTACCGTCATATGCATTGCATTGCATTCATACATTTGTTCACTATTCGTTGTTGGTGTTATTTCTTGAGATATTTATTTGTTGTTCTGATATTGTCTGATCACTTTTAAAGAGGATAAATTTTAAACAGTGGTGACAGTGACACTGTATGATGTAAACGGATCAGGTAACAACGGCTGACCAGGAACAAGAATATCGCCTGAGGGGCTAGTTTTTATGAGCTCATTTTTGCATACTTGTTGTGCCTGAGGGGCTGACTTTTGTGCTGACTTGCACTACCTGTTCCGCATTCATTTGCTTAACTGTTGGAAAAAGATATTTTCAAAAGATGTTTTGAACTGATTCAAGATATTTTCTAAAGGATTTTCACGTCTTCCTTGTTTTCTCAAAGGGTTACATTGTACTATATAGCATGTTGATTTGCTTTACGTGGTTTATTGCTGCTCAGCTATTATTTACCCTTATTACTCACTGAGTTGGAGTACTCACTTTACTCCCTGCACCTCGTGTGCAGATGCAGGTAACTGTTCACCCGGTAGCTGATTTTGAGCTGATTGGAGATCTTGCTATTGTAGCTGTGCCAGGTGACCGTCAGCGTTCGCGGCACCGTATTTCTTCCGTTGCTATTAAATTCCAACATGTATATTACTGATATTGTAATAGTTTTAGGATTCTTTAGATGCTCGTGACTTGTGACACCCCAATTTCGGGCTGAGTTGGGGATGGTTCCCTATTATATCATTTTCTTCCGCACTTATGATAATGTTATCTATTGTTTGACTCATTCATGCTAAGTAATTGCTAAAAGAAGTATTGTTAGTCTGTTGGCTGGCCTTGTCTTCACGAGAGGCGCCATCACGATCGGTTTTGGGTCGTGACAGTATCAGACAGTGGTACTAGTTTACAGACTTAGCAGACTTGTGTTATGACTTATAGATGCTCATGACTAGAAAAAACCCCGGTTAGTGTTGTGTTTGGGTTGTAATTCTGCATTGTTATGATATTATCTGCTACTTAGTATTATTAAATCATGTTTTAGTCTATTTTCTTGTTGTTTAACTGGTTAACTTCAAATTGGAAATAGTTAGCTGGCCTTGTCTTCACGAGAGGTGCCATCACGATAGGGTCCGGATTTGGGGTCGTGACATTGATTCCTTTAGTAATATTTGATATTATTGAGTCAATTATAATTAAATACGGGTGGGTTAGAGGCAAATTCTAGAGGAAAGGCTCTGGTAGAGCTCTTAATTGACTGCTGAGTGAGGTAAGTGTTGAGTTTAACCTTGACCTGAGGGAATTAGAAACCCTCAGACTATGTGCTACGCAAACTTCATGTGTTGCGGCGTATATGCAAGGTGACGACTGCTTATACGCCGAATAATTACCTATTTTCCCTTATTTTCCACTTTTCCATAATTATCTCCTTCCTGTCTTAATTGTTATATACTCTAAATGCCTTCCATGCTTATTTGTAATCTGTTAATCAATGTTTTCTTCTATTAATAATGTTGTATCCTTTCATATTTTTATGATTCACTTCTACTTGCCTTAACTGACTTACTTGCACCTTGTAACTGTCATTTACCGGACTTGACTTGCTGTGTAGTATTACTTATGTGAATTCCCATGTTGCACAAGGTTTCCTTTTTGTTTTAGCTTGGTATTTACTGATCTTAAAGGTTCTTATGATTTGAATTATTGGTTTAACTGTGTACGTTGAGTACTTGGTACTGATATGGTAGAATCGGGTTGTACACTACAACAAGTGAAATAAGGGTCGACTGATATGGTGGAATAAGAGTAGAATTGTACTAATACGGTGGGATCGGGTTGCATGTTGTAATATGTAGAAGTAGGGTGGATTGTTTCGGTGAAATAAGGATGAATATTGATACTGATATTTTTATGTGATGGGATCGGGTTGCGCTGCATATATATATATATATATATATATATATATATATATATATATATATATATATATATAATAAAATTTATGTATATATATAATGTATGTATATATATATAAAGTATGTATATTTTGATTGTTGTTGATGTTGTTACGATTCTGTGTTGTACGGTGGGATCGGGTTGCGTGCCACAATAACCTATGTGTTTCTATTTCCTTGCATTGTGTTAGTTTTCGGTATATTATTTGAAACTCTAAGGATTGGTAGTTGTGAAAGCCACTGGCTTATTTCTTGTGGTTGTAGCTATTATTCTCAATTGATTGTCTTATTTTGTTCCGTATTTCTTTTTCTGTCTTTATTATATACTGCATACAAGTTTTAGTGCGAGTGACCTGCCTTAGCCTCATCACTATTTCGTCGAGGTTAACTTATATGGTGGGATTGGGTTGCACGCTGTAATAGGTGGAATAAGGGTGGATTTTTTCGGTGAAATAAGGATGAATATTGATACTGATATTGTTATATGATGGGATCGGGTTGCGCGCAGTAACATATATACATATAGGTATATGTGTATGTATATATATATATAATGTTTGTATATTTTGATTGTTGTTGATTTTGTTATGATTCTGTGTTGTACGGTGAGATCGGGTTGCGTGCCGTAATAACCTATGTGTTTCTATTTCCTTGCGCTGTGTTGATTTTCGGTATTTTATTTGAAACTCTAAGGTTTGGTAGTTGTGAAAGCCACTGGCTTATTTCTTGTGGCTGTAGCTATTATTCTCAATTGATTGTCTTATTTTGTTCCGTATTACTTTTCTGTCTTTATTATATACTGCATACAGGTTTTAGTGGGAGTGACCTGCCTTTGCCTCATCACTATTTCGTCGAGGTTAGGCTCGGCACTTACAGAGTACATGGAGTAGGTTATACTCATATTACACTCTGCACTTCTTACGCAGATTTTGGAGTCGGTCCCAGTGACGGTTATTAGCGTGCTTGGATTGGACAGCTTGTGGAGACTTGAGGTATAACTGCCTAGCACCCGCAGCTCCTGGAGTCCCCTTCCCTTTTTATTTAGCTGTGTACCTTCTTTTCAAACAACTTTATGTTATTTCAGACCCTTGTTTGTACTATTCTAGTAGCTCGTGCACATCTGATACCGGGTACAGGGTTGTATTAGAAGTTTGGCTATTTAGCTTCCGCATTTTACTTCGATTATTTCAAATATTTTAGTTCTTTCTCATTATGTAATTTAAACTATTAAAAATGGATAAATTGTTCTAACGTTGGCTTGCCCTGCAAGTGAAATGTTAGGCGCTATCATGGTCTTAACGGTGGGAATTCAGGGTCGTGACATAAAATTTGACGACATAACCTCTCTTGACATAATTGTCCAAAACAAAAAGTTTTCAACCTGCTATGAACCTTTTTCGATCACTAACGCTCAAAGATACAAACCCCTCTTTGCCACGATAGTGAAGAAGCACGATTTTTACTGTTGGAGGAAGATGCTTGTAGATTTTTCTTGGAATATATTAAAAAAAGAAAGAAAAAAAAGCATTACTAGATAATAAGTTTTCGGAAAATATTCAAACAAGAAAAATATATATACACTACTGATCCATATATTTTTTTTGGAGTTAACGTATAAAAAATAAAAGTATTTTATGTAAAAAAAATTTCAGTTAGGATTTAAGTGAAGAAGCTAGAGTAAAAATCAAAGAAATAAGTTTAAAGGGCATAATAATTTATCAGATCGTCATAGTTGATGTATGAATAAGTCATAACCTCTTCAAATGTGGGATGATTCTCTTCTTCATTATCATCAATAGAAGAGTAAGATATGGCTTAATTGGCAGAGAGAAAGAGGCGTTCGTAGTTAGGGTTTGTATGTGAGTGTGTTTTAGGTCTTTAGGGTGTGAGTACATGAGACTAATTATATGGGGTCAACCTAGTCCAAAAAAATATTTCAAACACCCTCCTCAAAAATTTTGAATGCTAATTTTCCCTCTTAAATTTTTTCATCGTTTAATTTTGATAGCTTTGTATCCCATTGTTTTTCATCTTAAATTTGAATCCTAAGTAGCAATTTGATTATGAAATTTTAATGTATTAAGTTATGTATTTTGCATATTTAGTCCCCTTTTAATATTCAATATCTATTAACTAATGTTTTATTCATATGGCCTATTTTAATTACATCGTTATGATTCATAGTTATATTGACCGTTTATATAATAACCGATATATGATTCTATTCATTAAGGTAATATATATCGGCCACTAGTTATTCAAAGCAATTATATAAGTTCATTGACTAAGGTTTTAATCATATGGCTTATGGTAATTATATCGTTCTGAAATTTATTAAGATCATACTTATCAGCCACTAGTAATTCATAGCAACCATATAAGTCCATTTACTAAGGTTTTCGTCTTATGACCTATGTTAATTACATCGCTGTGATTCATAGTTATATTGATCGTTTATATAATAGCCAATATATAATTTCATTCATTAAGGTCATACTTATCGGCCACTAGTTATTCATATCAACCATATAAGTCCATTGACTAATATTTTAGTCATATGGCCTATGGTAACACATCGTTGTAATTCATATTTATATTAACTTTCTATATATCAGCCAATATATAATTCTATTAATTAAGGTCATACGTATCGGGTACTAGTTATTTATAGCAACCATATAAGTCCATCGACTAATGTTTTAGTCGTATGGCCTATGCTAATTACATCGTTATGATTCATAGTTATGTTGACTGTCTATATAATAAGCAATATATAATTTCATTCACTAAGGTCATACGTACCAACCACTAGTTATTCATAGCAACCATATAAGTCGATTGACTAAGATTTTAGTCATATGGACTATGGTAATTACATCGTTGTGATTCATAGTTATATTGGACGTTTATATAATACCAATATATAATTTCATTCATTAAGGTCATATGTATCGGCCACTAGTTATTCATAATAACCATATAAGTCCATTTATTAAAGTTTTAGTCATATGACTTATGGTAATTACATCATTGTGATTCATAGTTATATTGACTGTCTATATAATATCCAATATATAATTTCATTCACTAAGGTCATACTTATCGGCCACTAGTTATTCATTGCAGCTATATAAGTCCAATGACTATGGTTTTATTTATATGGCATGTGCTAATTAAATCGTTGTGATTCATAGTTATATTGATTATCTATATAATAGCCAATACATAATTTCATTCACTAAGGTCATACTTATCGGCCACTAGTTATTCGTAGCACCCATATAAGTCCATTGACTAAGGTTTTAATCATATGGTCTATGTTAATTACATAGGTGTGATTCATAGTTATATTGACCGTTTATATAATAGGCAACATAAAATTTTATAAATTTATATTGGTTAATATTAATTATAATAAAAGAAAAAACATGATTAAATTTTAGGACTACAATATATTCTAGATTCTTTATTAAGAGGGAAAAAAAGATGAAATTTTTGGACTAAAATGTCAAATAAAATTTTTTGAGGGAAATAAAGGGAAAAGTAATAATACGATTGGGGGAAATTAAAAATTTTTGACTCTTTATATATCTCTTAAACACAAGTTTAACAATATTTCCAACACTCCAAACAAAATAGATACTCTGAGCATGAATGCTAACAGATGGATTGAAGATGATTTCTATCCATGGTTTAGGATGGAGGTGACCAGATCGTACTGTGACGACCCGGTAAGTCATTTTAAGAATTTACGTCTGGATCCTCTATTAACTGCTTTTCCTGTATTTGTTTCTGCTATTGTGAGTTGCCGGGAGGAGTTATTGGGAGTTTCGGAGAGTTTTGCGACGCTTAGTCCCTAAATGAGTGTTTAATTTTTAGAAATTTGACTGTAATCAGAACAGTGTGAAGACGGCTTCAGAATAAAATTTTGCTGGTTCCATTAGCTCCGTTGGGTGATTTCAAGTTTAGGAGCATGTTCGGATTGTGTCTTAGAGGTTCGTAGCTAATTTAGGCTTGAAATATTAAAAATCGAATTTTTGAAGTTTCCGGTTCGATAGTGAGATTTTGATCTGAGGGTCAGAATGGAATTCCGAAAGTTGGAATAGCTCCGTAGTATTGAATGTGACGTGTGTGCAAAATTTTAGGTCATTCGCATGAGGTTTGATAGACTTTTTGATCGAAAGCGTAAATTGAAGGTTTTGGAGTTCTTAGGCTAGAACTCGTGGTTGATTCGATGTTTTGATGTATCGATGTTGTTTTACGTATGTCACACCTCCTTTTTACGAGCTTTTACTATACCCCGGGAAGGGATATAATAAAAGGAAGGAGTTTTTCCAATTTAAGGACAGTCGGAACGGGATTTATTTAGTTTCAGAGTCGCCACTTGGAAAATTAATGGTGTCCCAAGTCACCGATTGAATCCCGAACCGAGGAAAATTTGACTCTGTTAACAATCCGCGAACCAAAAATCCGGATAAGGAATTCTATTAACCTGGGAGAAGGTATTAGGCACTCCCGAATTCCGTGGTTCTAGCACGGTCGCTCAACTGTTGTATTTGTTTTTATCTGATTCCTATATATGTTCGACTTTTATATTCTTTTTATTGATATTCCGCTTTATTATTGAATTTTATAAGAATTGCAACGTCGTGAAAATGTATTCCGGACCACACCGTACCAGTACGCCTGTGACCTTTAACACATTTCGACTTCGTTGAGATTTAGATTTGGGTCACATAAATGTACACCCGTACTTGAGGAAGTATATTATTATAATTCGCGCCTAAAGAATCTATGTCTTATTAATTTTGGGAAAGACCGTGAAACTCACTAAACGGTCCTTCCGAATTCTAAGTCTTTTATGTAACCAATTATTTGAGGGCCCCGTAATTGTGTATTTAAAGTGACGAGGCTCATCTCCTATTTTTTTAAGGCCAACCTAAAAATAAATACATTTGTCTATTGATCAATTATATTAAAGGAAAAATAATTTAAATTGATATAGCTAGTGAATTGCTAAGCAGAATATAAGAGTAACATTCTTTGTAAACTTAAACTCCCACTGAGTTGGATCACCAGTGGGCTTCCAAAATGACCCAGCGAACTAGAATTGGTTCCAGCAGATCAGAAATGGGCCAGGCCCATATATACAGACCTTGGGGCCATTCATCAAGGCCCTGAGGTTCTATGCCTCTGAAGATATACTGATTACTTTCAGATTAATTTTTTATCAACTAGTTAATTACTAGAAAAATCATATGTATTTCGGAATAAGTTGTTGTAATTAATTATCATATAATCAGATGCCTAATTGATTCGGATCTGGCAAAAATCGAACACGCAATTTACAATTAACTAAATGATATAAAAAAATCAGAAGATATCAAATTTATCCTAATAAACCTTCAACACAATTCGAACTCAACTTCCAAACAGTAACTTAGGAGATCAAAATCAATTCAATTCATTACATGATCTGTGTTAACTACCTACACAATTCAAATGCGTGATTGATAACCATAGGGAGAATCTATAATCAGTGTTCCGAATTCATACTGTCTACTAACATTCAAAGTCAAAATAACCCTATATGATACTACATTATGCTAATGAATAATAATTATCTCCAGAAGTCCCAATTATACAATTCAGAGTTGCTCTAATTAACAAACAACACATAGTTTAATCATTTTTACATGAAACTAAAAACAGAAACGAAAAGCTTCAGAAGAACAGCTCAAACAGCATTTACTTCATTTCCATAAGCCTGAGATCTACAAAAATGTGTACCTGAAATTTGCAATTGAAAATAGACGAAGATAGATCAGTTTAAGCCGGAGCAAGCAACAGCAACTAACGTAACAGTAGCAATTCAGGAACAGCTTCAATAACGCAGCAAATATTGAGCGACACAGCACCAACAGGAACTATTTTGAATCAAAACCAACTTGAAATCACCAGAAAACACTTCAATCAACTCCAAAACCAACAAAACTAACCAAACGAGATATTTGACACCAAGCACTATCCAAAATCAATAGAAAACTATATGAGAACTTCAGACTACTAAGAATGAATGAAGCAGTACTTTTTTTTTTTTGATTTTTTTGATTGAATTTTGATTTAGAAGAAGGTAATTTGGATCTAAAAAAGTCTTATTTCAGATCTGGAATCACTATCTATTTTTTAGAAAATTCTGAATACCTCCGAAAAACCAACCTAATTATGGTAGAAATTGCTTTATTTATAGAATAGAATTTGGAGGGAATTTTGAACTTTTGATATTTTCAGATTAACCCCCCTTTTATGACTTATTAAACAAGTTAATACTCTTAGTTTATTGAAACTTATACTAAAGCCCAACCTAGAAGGTTCTAGTCACTTCTACTATATTGTTTTACCTTTGGATTCCCTATTCTACCCCCACTTCCCTTTAACAATTGCTAAACTAACATTTTCAAGTTCCCAAAATACCCCTATCTCCTTATTATTATTACCACTATCACACTTTCTATATCCAAAACACCCCTAAAAATTTGTTGAATTTACTGTACTGCGAACTCCAGATTTTAACTATCAAAATTAATTTGAATTCTACCAAATATCTGACTATTAATTATATTTAAAGACAGCTATAACCAATTTCCTTAAAAATATTAAAAATAGACTTAACACTCATTAATACTAACCAGTAATAGCAAATGAAAATTATCAAAACTGAAATTAATCTAATTAATTTGAACTATCAAAATCGAACTAACAACTATAGTCTAACAACAAAACAAATCATAGATTGACTACTGATGATTAATGGAATTAACCAAATAAAATTCTAAAACCAAACTATTCCTGTTACTATTAATTTCAAAAACCAGAATTTATCTAATTAATGGTTATGATTTTTATCTTCTTTTTTTAAAAAAAAAAAAAATTCAGAACAGTACTAGTTTAAACAACGATCAAAAATCTAAAAAATCAAAATTGAAGACAGAAAATTGTACATGCACAGAAAACTTGAAAAAAATCCAAAGACAAGAAAAGAAAATACTTAGCTTATCTCCGATGGTTTTTCTTTTGCCGCTTTTTTTCTTCTTTCTTTTTTTTTTTTAGAATATCTCCAACGTTCTGGAGACCTTTTCAGATTTTTCTTGAATTCTTGATCACCGGCAGACTCCTCTTAAAGATTTTGTTGGTTTTCCGGTGATGTCTAGGACTTATAGACTTCAAAATAAGGTTGAGGGTGTTAAGGGAAGGTTTGAGTGCAAACTTGGGGTTTTTGGCCTATTTCGAGTCTTGGCCGGAAAACTTCAATTTGATAGTTGAAGCTTTCCGGCAAGATTCGAAGGAAACCACTTGGAGAAAGGGAAAGGGGGATCATGAAGAATCTGGGGTGTGAATTAGAAGCTATTTGGATAGAGTGTCACTCGTCGGCGGTAGGGTTCCGGCGAGGTAAATTCGAACATTCGAAGCGATGTGGAGATGTTCGAAGAAAAGGGAGTAGAGGGGTGAGGAGAGGAGATCATGGGGGTTCTGTGATGTATTTTTGGGGTTGAATGGGGAAAGTGATGTCTCCCGCCGGTAGGGTTCTGGCGGGGATTAGAGAGAAGATGAGGCGGCGGAGAAATAAGGAAGAAGAAAATGATTTAGGGTTGTATGGATTATTGATATATTAAAAGAGTATTAGTAATTATCAACCGTTAGATGAGTTGAAATAAACGGACGAGATCTTTTGGCTTTTAAAACGGTGTCGTTCCTTTTAATACAGATGGCCACCATAACCGTTGGATTAGCTGATCAACGGCTCAGATTTAGTTCCCAAAAACGGGGTCGTTTGGATTTAAAACTAAGCAGACCGGGTATTCCTTTTGGGCTTGGGTCAATTGGGCTGGTATATCCGATTTTTGGGCTACTGATGTTATTAACCCAAATTCATGTGTATTTATCTTGTATTTTTTTATTTTTGTATTTTTTCGTATATGTATTTTGTATTTTTTATTTCTTTTGTATATTTTCTTTTATTTTCCTTTTGTATTTATTTCCTTTTTGTATTTTCTTTTTCTTTCATATTTTCTGATTTTGCTAATTTTTAAACTAATTAATTTCTACTTTTATGGTAATTTTCAATTGAAAACATAAAGTGCTATTTTGATTTTTTTTAATTTGTTCTCAAAATGTATTAACAACAGAATTGCAAAATTAATCCTAATGCACATGCATATCTTTTTTTGTATATTTTCTATGAATTATTATGCACAAAAATTGCCACAAATATTTGACAAAATTTTAAAAATCATTTTATTTAGATTTTAGGAATAATTTGGTTAGGTCAAAAATTACGTGCTCACAAGATGATTGGTATAAGTTTGGACAGAGGTATTAGACTTGTTTGTGTTTTTTGGGTGAGGTCCCGTGGGCCTCGGGATGATTTCGGATGGTTGGCAGAAGGATTTAAATTTTGAGTTGCAGTTGTAGCTTCTGATTTTTTTGTCATAACCGCACATGCGGTTAGGTCTCGCAGGTGCAGAGCCGTACAAACAGAAAGGGGGAGGGCCAGTTAGAACCGTAGAAGCGGGAGCCTCACCGTAGAAGCAGTACTATATCTGCGTATGGGTAACCGCACATGCGGAATCTGAGTTTAGTGAATTGTCGCAGATGCGACCCTTGTTCCACAAAATCGCGATCGCAGGTGTGGTCCCATGACCGCAGAAGCGGATTAGCTAGGCAGAATGTATAAATAGTTGCATTCACGAATTTGAGTTATTTTCACCTTTTTTCAAACGATAAGAAGCTTTGGGGAGCATTTTCAAGGGAGATTTTCAGAGGAATTCATTGGGGTAAGGTCTTTGGTCCTTAAACTCGTTATTGGGGTGATTTTTATCATTTTAAGCATGAAATTTAAAGAAAAATCAGTGGTAAATTAAGGGTTAGGGCTTGATTAATTAGAGACGTTTGAGTTATGATTTGAGGGACCATTTGAGATCCGATTTTGGTACTTTTGGTATGCATAAACTCGTAAGAGTATGAGGATTCTGAAAATATAAATTTTACCTGATTCTGAGATGTGAGCCCGAGGGGCATTTTTGTTATTTTTACCTAATTGCACGTATTAGCTTAGAATTTATTTGTAGAATCAGTTACTTGAAGTGTTATTTATATTATGCAATTGAATTGAAAAGATTTGCGCCATTTGGAGTCGAGTACTCATGGCAAAGACATGGTTTCGGGTTGACTTTGAGCCGATTCGAGGTAAGTGGCTTGCCTAACCTTGTGTGGGTGACATTCCCCTTAGGATATGGTGTTATTGATAATTGAAATGCCTTGTACGTGAAGTGACGAGTGCATACTTTTTCTAATTGTTGAAAAATCCAATTTTTATTAAGTAATTACTAGTAAGTTTCTTTTCATGTTTATACTACTTTCAATTTAAGCTTGTTGTTAGCTTAGGAAAGCATGTCTAAATGACTTAATTACCTTATTTGCTCAAACTGCCTTATTTGGATTACATGTTAGAAATACATGTTTTGCCTTAGTATGTAACTTGAATTGAACTGTGTACTCTCCTTGTTGTTGCTGTGTGTTTACTGTGGAACTACGGGACGGTATCCCGGGAGATCCCCCTGTATGTTTACTTTGGGACTACGGAATGGTATTCCGGGAGATCCCCCTGCACATTAACAATTGGAACTACGGGACACCATCCGGTAGATTCCCCGTGTATTGAGTATTTACATTTGGGACTATGGATCGGTATTACGGGAGATCCCCTCGCATTATAAGTTGGACTATGGGAGGTATCCCAGGAGATCCACTTGATATTTATATTTGGGACTACAAGACGGTATCCATGGAGATCCCCAGTTGTTATCTTTGTGCTGAGCTATGTCACGATCCAAAATCCACTAAAGGGTCGTGGTGGCGCCGGACACTGCTGTCAGGCAAGCCAACAAAAATACTTAATTAAATTCCACTTTTAATATTTGCTGAAGTCATTTTCCTTTATACATTAAAGAACAAATAATGAACTTTACAGAAATAACCATGGAGTCTTTAACCAACTAGATATTGAGCAATCCTATAACCATCCCAGAACCCTTTGTCACAAGTGCATGAGCGTCTACTAAAAAGGAAATAAAATACAACATACATCTAGAACACAGTGGACAGAAAGTAAATATAATATACTGGAAGGGACTATACTAGCTGCGGGCCGCCTTGAATAATGCAACTCACCTAGTCCCCGAATCATCCGCGTTGCTACACCCAGTAGGCCAATAGAGTTACATATACCTGTGCAACAAAATGCACAGAAGTGTAGTATGAGTACGGAAACAACGTGTACTCAATGGGTATCCCGTCTAATCTTGAAGAAGTAGAGACGAGACGGTCAACTTCGACACTTACTAGTGGTCCAATAATGATGTCAATAATACATTAAATTGTGGATTTCTATAAATATAATTTTAATCCAATAGAAGGAAACAAATAAATAATTATTTCTTTTATAGAAAATTTTCAAAATTCCTTTTCATTATTATCCAAATATTCTCAAGCTATGAAGTGGCAATAACAACCTTAATAAGCTCAAGGCAGCAATACAAGCATGGCAAATCATGCTGAGGCGTACGACCCGCTCCAACGGAAAATAAACTGTGCACTGCCGAGGGTCGAACGACGCGAACCATAGATGCATCTATTTAATCTGCCGAGGCATTCGGCCCGCTCCAAAATAAAACACACAGATAGTGAATCAAGAAGTCCACATGGAAAAATTGTCCAACGAAATCAAATCCTCTTTTAACCATTTAAGAAAAATTTTATCAGTTTAGAAATTCATATACCAATTCGATGTGATTTAAGAAATTCAAGCTATCAATAGGCTCACAAGTAATCCAAGTATAGCATGCTTTGGGGTCCTAACTACCCGGACAATAGCATAACAGTAGCCACGCACGGACTCTCGTCACCTCGTGCGTACGTAGCCCCCACAATTAGGATCACATAACCAATTATTTCACCTATGGGGACAATTCCCTCTTACAAAGTTAGAAAGAAGACTCACCTCGCTTCGAAGATCCATAACCGGCATTTCACGCCCTTCCGAAGACTCTAATTGATGCACAAACCTCCAAAACTAGCCAATAGTTATGAAAATCCATTAATATATGATAAACTACTCATATTAATCCAATTTATAACAATTTCTAACCCCGTGACAAAATTGCCCTCGGGCCCACGCACCCGGAATCTAAAATTTTTCAAAGATAAAGTTTACCCATAGCCTCACGAACTCAAATATATAATTTTTTCTAAATTCCATACCCAAAATCATGATCAAAATCCAAGAATACTAATTTTTTAGGTTTTCTTTAAAATACCAAATTCTACTAATTTACATGATTTTCCATGTTAAAATCTAGATATAATCCAAGTAATTAACTTGCAATAGGTGGGAATCACTTACCTTGACATGGATGATGAAAATGGAGCTCCAAAATCGCTCCTAGGTTGGCTCCCACGGAGGAAATGAGATGAAATGAGCCAAACCCATTTGTTTACACTTACACACTGCTCCTACGACTCTTCTTCGCGTTCGCGAGACCCCCATAGCATTCGCGAAGAAGAAAATTTCCAAAAACCATTTTCAAAACTCTCCTCAAACAGACTCTAGTATAATGGCCATAACTTATTGTAAAAAACTCCAAATGACAAATAATTTAATGTTTTAAAATTTAGACACCAAGATCTACAACTTTTATGTTTTGGTCATCTCCCAATTACTTATAGATTTTGAGATATAAGCATCGAAAGTTAGCCCTGTGCAACACAATTTCTTCTTCATCTTCCCAGACAGCCTATAGTGTACCAGCCATAACGTTTTTTTACATATATCCAAATGCTAAATGGTTTACATTTATGAAAACTAGATTCAAACGGCTACAACTTTCATTTTTAGATCATCTCCAAATTCCTTATAGATTGCATGATATGAGTCTCTGAAGTCAGACTTGTGCAACAGAGATTTCCTTCTTCGCGAACGCGAGAACCTCTTCGAGAACGCGAAAAACAGAGACCCTGAAGCCAAATCCTTCTTCGCGAACGCGAGAGGATCCTCGCGAACGCGAAGAACAGCACCAGATACCAGCACCAGCTATTTCAAAACAGCCCGAAATGATCCGAAACCACCCCAAAACACACCCAAGGCCCTTGGGGCCCTGTCCAATCATACAAACCAGTCCCATAACATAACACGGACCTGCTCGAGGCCTCAAATCACATCAAACAACATCGAAATCATGAATCACACTCCAATTCCAGCTTTATGAACTTTGAAATTTTAAAATTCAACATTCGATGCCGAAACCCATCAAATCACGTCCGATTGACCTCAAAGTTTGCACACAAGTCATATTCGACATTACGGACCTAATCCAACTTCCGGAATCGGAATCCGACCCCATTATCAAAAAGACCACTTATGGTCAAACTTCTCAAAAACCTTCAAATTTCTATCTTTAGCCAAATGACTCCAAAATGACCTACGGACCTCCAAATTCACTTCTGGTCGCGCTCCCAACTCCAGAATCACCATACGGAGCTATTCACCGACTCGGAATCCGAAACGACATCGATAACACTGAAATGCACTTCAAGCCAAGCTTAAAAAATTTCTTCTAAAATGCTAGCTTCCACAATAGGCGTCAAAATGCTCTCGGGTTATCCAAAACCCGATCCAGGAATACGCCTAAGTCCAAAATCATCATACGAACCTGCTGTAACCTTCAGATCCCGATTCCGGGGTCGTTTACTTACAAATATTATCTTACCTAATTCTTACAACTTAAAGCTTCTGAAATGAGAATTCACTTTCCGAATCAACTCTGAACTTCCCGAAACTTAATTCCGACCACGCGTACAAAGCATAATACATGAAATGAAGATGTTCATGGCCTCAGACTGCTGAACAATGCGCTAGAGCTCAAAATGACTGGTCGGGTCATTACATTCTCTCCCACTTAAACATATGTTCGCCCTCGAACGCACTGAGAACTACATTGAAGTAGTCCGAAATCACTGTTTAACTTCTCATGCACCTTCTTGTGCTACCACAACTCAGTTGAGCACATCAGCTCGATCAATTCTGAAGATATTCCCTTTTATTCAAGCAAATAAGCCTTAGAGCCCAATTCCAACATCCGGAATTCTATGCCCGACCTGTTTCCAACATACGATCACCATATCAATCACTACACGCTGTACCCAAACATGGCTGCATAACTTTGCTGAATTCACACCTAGCATCACTTTACTCACCGGACCATAATAACATTTTCTGATCAACTTAGTCAAAATTCCATGAGTTTGATGCTCCCATTGCACCCCATGACATACACAACTCTTACTCTAACTCATACAATACTGCCACAACGGAAGAGATGTGCAGAAATTCATAATCAACTGCCGAGTCAACCAATCATTGAGTCTATACTTTTGACAAGAAACATTACCTCATTCTGAACCAAATAATGATCTTTGCTCCTTAATATATTTCACGTAATCATATTGCACTGATCCTAAATCCAACAACCTCATCTCACCCAGTACAAACTGCTCAGGTAATAAGCCACCCCGACATGACCTTATCATATGATGCCACAATGTGCCAATAGGCTACCAATTAGAATGCGATACAAAAAGGAAAATGAACTCCGAAAAGGAATTTCAATTACCCCGCTCGCGAATCATACATGCGACGCGGGCGCATAGCTAATATGAGCTTCATTTAGAAAATAGGAAACAGAACGCAATAAACAGATATGGGAAACTGTACTGAACATCACACTGTTGTGGCGCGCAACCCGATCCGAGCAATCATAACCATGACGGGCTGCCACCCGATCCACACAACATAACCATGGCGGCATACCACCCGATCCAAATAACATACCCATGGTAGTGTGCCACCCGATCCATACATGGAACTAACATAAGGAGATATACATCGAGCTAAATTTCTCATTACAACAAAATACTGAATATTAGTCATAAACACGCTAAGTGTATAATACCATTCCCTGGGGAGACATATAACGCTATAATCCACAAACTCGAGCACAACTGAAGTGCGATATATGATCTGAATCTCAAGAGCCATCCTGCTCATATAACCTCATCTCTATGTGGAACCTCAACACATAAGAAATTCACCAAGCCGTCTCACAACTTACACGGTGCAATACATCATTACATGAAATAGCTGACAACGAAATAACACCCCGACTCCCTTCCATAAGGAGCGTATTGCTGAGATGAACACATCTGGCCTGATATAAGCCTCTTTTCACATTTAAATCAATCCACTGATCTTAAGCCGATTTCTAATTGTACCAACTAGGCTAATAACCTTTCAAAGGTCCATAATAACTTCCCTTTTCTCATAACACATAAGAATAACCCTCATAACCGAAGCGAACCTCCACAATCCATAACCCAATAAACAGAGTGCCCTCCAGGCATAAATTCTCAAATTAATGATATTACCATAATCCTCATAATTGGTTTAAATCTTTAGTCTATCAAGTGACTACATGTCACACTTATACAATCTTCATGTGGGACACGCTCCCACAACCTTCCGAAATGAATAACGAGTCCGCACATCCAAACTACCGGCTGTACTAACGCTGAAAAGCGATAAAGAATCATTAACCAGGATGCAAAGCCTTTTTCACAAAACACCGATCTCAGGTGACGCTGAAGACAATACCAACTTACCTTAAACACCGAAACTCTTTTCCTGCTCATCCGAGATTGTGACATCCTTGTCCACATCGAGCTGTTACCTTGATTTTTACTTCAAATTTTATACCACTCACTGCACCTAACATGCCAATATACGATAGAACACACTTTTCATCATAGCTTCAGAACCACTATCGGGCTAATACTTCATCATATAAAAGTTTTTAATTAACTCACTTCAGGAGAACCATAGCAACACACAGATAAATTTTCATAACTGTAGAACATGAAAATCTCTAAGTAGTGGTCTAAGCCACGATAGCCCTTTCGGGGCCCACCTCCACGTATCAGGTCACATCAGTAGAATACTTTCTGAATACCACCAACTACGGCGGCCGATAAGCCTCGCACGCACCGTCACAATTCACTTGCATAACTCGATCATGCTGAAAGAACTGCTCACTACCAGCAATATGCCATACCAACTATGTCTAACCAATCCCTCTTCTTCCAATTTATCCTTAATCGCCACAAAAACAATGATAACTCCATTCAACACTTAACGCACTCCATCCGCACTCATCCCGAGTGACCCTGAATCATGAGACCATGCTATCTCAAATCCCACGAACTATTTCGTACCTCCTAATTGCTACATCGCAAGTCAAAACATCATAGACATTCTGTGCCCCTTCTCATAAGCTGCCATCAGGCTTGATTCTTAACCGTACCTATAGGCTCAAAATCGTTAGGCATCACACCTTATCTTTTGAATTCACTAGGACAGTTGTTGAGAGCCACCCGCTCTGACTTGGCCCCGAATATAATAAACTCCATGAATCTTCTATCGCATGAATACCATATTGGTGAAGCACCTGGCAGAATCACTTCCCTTGGAGCACGCATCTTTACAAAGCACAATCCCGAATCCTTCCCCAAGTCTGAACATGAGCCAATAAGGCCAACCATAGCACCCTTTAACAATTCCTTTGCTTAAATTACCACTTATGTTCTTTTCCCATAGCTGAAATAACCCAGAAATATGCTAACAACCAGAGAACCTCGGAAGTGGTTAACTATGCAACCCAATCATAGGCGGTGGGACTCTCCCACTTAGCTTGAAGCCACTAATACACAACTCTGGAACTCACCGGGATTTCTTATCTCTTATTGACATAACCTTGCGCAATCAACCGCCTAAATTTTTGGATTCTTTCTGTAAAACCCCTTTTTTTATACTCTGAATCATCAACCACATTCGCACGACCGATCTCTTTGCTGCATATTAGCCCATACTTCCAATGAAACCGGTAGATTTCAATCGCCAGCCAGTAAAATCCCAAATCATTCCAAACTCTGCTTAAGGTACGTAATCATCCTACCACCAAGCCTATATGCAACATTTGCCACTCTCCCGCTTTGGGCAAACTCACTTCTTTAATCAACTACTTGACCTTTTCTTCACACACCTGGCCTTCTAGGAATTTTTGCCACCGTCTGACACTTTCAACACATCTTTCCTCATCATTTGCTGCTCAGTTGTTGCCTTAATTGAAATCTATCTTCGTGGCACTTGAACCCACAATTGCTGCTAACTTTACACCTTTCGGAAAATCATCCTTTTCATACCGTCGACATTAGAAACACGGATTTGACCCTGAACTACTGTGCCCTGCGATATCTGACAGCCACATTTCTGATACTATTTCATAATAGCTTGCTCCAAAGGCGAATTGTAGAAAATCGCAACACCGGCGAACTTAGTGCATTTAATTACGACAACGACATCCCCTTATAGAATAAAGCTCCACCACTCTCGCATGTACCAAGTCTCATTACTCTACCATCCCAAATCTGCACATTCTTAGCCTGATTGCCTTTCCCCTGCCAAAAATAAAATACTGAATCTCTAGATTATGTACTGGGTAAACCTCCCTTCAAGTCATTCATTACCCCGACACGTGGGCAACATCCTACCATCATATCACTACTGCGGAACAATCGTTCATAAGCATCATGGCAACTTGTGCCTAGCCTCAGAGCCCTCAGAAGTACCGTTACTAGGCTGAAATAATAAAATATCCTACCACAAGGCGACGATAATATCTCAGATGACTATACGGGGAGAAACATCCCGCACCATATTTGTAATATCATTACAATTCTTCAATCCTCGATGAATAGCAAGCGCTTTGCGTCGCATAAGATTGAGTAGGAAAGAAACAAAGACATAAGCCTCAAAGGAATCAAATCGCATGATAAGGAATCAAGAAGGAAAGTACTCCTAACAGTCTAGCAGCCTCCCGAGAATAAGTACAGACGACTCCATACCGATCGGAGAGACTCTACTAGACTTTCTCATGACTCGTGAGACCCTAGGAACCTAGTGCTCTAATACCATGTTGTCACGATCCAAAATCCACTAAAGGGTAGTGGTGGCGCCGGACACCGCTGTCAGGCAAGCCAACCAAAATACTTAATTAAATTCCAATTTTAATATTTGCTGAAGTAATTTTCCTTTGTACATTAAATAACAAATAATGAACTTTACAAAAATAACCATGGAGTCTGTAACCAACTAGATATTGAACAATCTTATAACCATCCCAGAACCCCGTGTCACAAGTGCATGAGCGTCTACTAAAAGGAAATAAAATACAACATCCATCTGGAATACAGTGGACAGAAAGTAAATACAATATACTGAAAGGGACTATACAAGCTGCGGGCCGCCTTGAATAATGCAACTCGCCTAGTCCCTGAATCATCCGCGCTGCTACACCTAGTAGGCCACTAGAGTTACATATACATGTGCAACAAAATGCACAGAAGTGTAGTATGAGTACGGAAACAACGTGTACTCAATGAGTATCCCGTCTAATCTCGAAGAAGTAGAGACAAGACGGTCAACTTCGACACTTACTAGTGGTCCAATAATGATGTCAATAATATATTAAATCGTGGATTTCTATAAGCATAATTTTAATCCAATGGAAGGAAACAAATAAACAATTATTTCTTTTAAAGGAAATTTCAAAAATTTCTTTTAATTATTATCCAAATATTCTCAAGCTATGAAGGGGCAATAAGAACTTTAATAAGTTCAAGGCATCAATACAAGCATGCGCAAATCATGTCGAGGCGTACAGCCCGCTCCAACGGAAAATAAATTGTGCACTGCCGAGGGTCGAACGACGCGAACCATAGATGCATCTATTTAATCTGCCGAGGCATTCGGCCCGCTCCAAAAAAATAAACACACAGACAGTGAATCAAGAAGTCCACACGGAGAAATTTTCCAACGAAAACAAATCCTCTTTTAACCATTTAAGAAAATTTTTATCTGTTTAGAAATTCTTTTACCAATTCGATGTGATTTAAGTAATTCAATTTAAGAATACTAATTTTTTAGGTTTTCTTCAAAATCCCAAAATTTCTACTAATTTACATGATTTTCCATGTTAGAATCTAGATATAATCCAAGTAATTAACTTGCAATAGGTGGGAATCACTTACCTTGACATGGATGATGAAAATGGAGCTCCAAAATCGCTCCTAGGTCGGCTCCCATGGAGGAAATGAGATGAAATGAGCCAAACCCATTTCTTTACACTTATACACTGCCCCTACGACTCTTCTTTGCATTTCCGAGACCCCCATCGCGTTTGCGAAGAAGAAAATTTTCAAAACCCATTTTTTTCGAAACTCTCCTCAGACTGCCATAACGTTTGGTACGAAACTCCAAATGACAAATCGTTTAATTTTTTGAAAACTAGACCCTAAGATCTACAACTTTCATGTTTTGGTAATTTCCCAATTCCATAATAAATTTTGAGATATAAGCAGCCAAATTCAGCCCTGTGCAAAACAATTTCTTCTTCATCTTCCCGGACAGCCTATAGTGTACCAGACATAACTTTTTGTACACAAATCCAAATGCTAATTTGTTTACATTGCGGAAAACTAGACACAAAGACCTACAACTTTCATTTTTAGATCATCTCCAAATTCGCTATACATTGGAAGATATGAGCTTCCGAAGTCAGACCTGTGCAGCAGAGATTTCCTTCTTCGTGAACGCGAGAACCTCTTGGCGAACGCGAAGAACAGGGTCCCTGAAGCCAAATCCTTCTTCACGAACGCGGGAGGATCCTCGCGAATGCGAAGAACAGCACCAGATACCAGCACCCGCAATTTCAAAACAGCCCGAAATGATCCGAAACCACCCCGAAACACATCCGAGGCCCTCGGGGCCCCATCCAATCACACAAACCAGTCCCATAACATAACACGGACCTGCTCGAGGCCTCAAATCACCTCAAACAACATCAAAATCATGAATCACACTCCAATTCAAGCTTTATGAACTTTGAAATTTTAAAGTTCTACATTCGATGCTGAAACCCGTCAAATCACGTCCGATTGACCTCAAAGTTTGCACACAAGTCATATTCGACATTATGGACCTACTCCAACTTTCGCAATCAGAATCCGACCCCGATATCAAAAAGTCCACTTATGGTCAAACTTCTCAAAAACCTTCAAATTTTCTATCTTTTGCCAAATGACTCCAAAATGACCTACGGACCTCCGAGTTCACTTCCGATCATGCTCCCAACTCCAGAATCACCATACGGAGCTATTCATAGACTCAGAATCCCAAACGGACATCGATAACACTGAAATGCACTTCAAGCCAAGCTTAAGAAATTTCTTCTAAAATGTTAGCTTCCACAATAGGCGTCAAAATGCTCTCGGGTTATCCAAAACCCGATCCGAGCATACGCCCAAGTCCAAAATTATCATACAAACCTGTTGGAACCTTCAGATCCCGATTTCGGGGTCGTTTACTTAAAATTACAATCTTAGCTAATTCTTACTACCTAAAGCTTC
Source organism: Nicotiana glauca (assembly GCA_026770625.1). NCBI lineage: Eukaryota > Viridiplantae > Streptophyta > Magnoliopsida > Solanales > Solanaceae > Nicotiana > Nicotiana glauca. Next base: position 26,278 of record MU750166.1, on the reverse strand, counting down.
TAAATTGAGAATTCACTTTCCGAATCAACTCTGAATTTCCCGAAACTTAATTCCGACCATGCGTACGACTCATAATGCCTGAAATGAAGCTGATCATGGCCTCAGACTGTTGAACAATGCGCTAGAGCTCAAAATGACCGGTCGGGTCATTACAAGTTGTATCTCTTTCGGTGTTTACTTTGCCTCGGTAGTAGTTATTGTTGTCCCTTATATCCTGTGCTAATTTTACTGTTCTACTTAATTATACTATTTTTGTTCTACACTGCTCAACCTTATATTTTATTTCTAACCTCAGTAGGGCCCTGACCTTCCTCGTCACTATTCGACCGAGGTTAGGCTTGGCACTTACTGAGTACCGTTGTGGTGTACTTATGCCCTTTTGCGCATCTTTTTCATGTACAGATCTAGGTACCTCCACTCAGACTTATCACGTTTGAGATGAGGCACTTTTGTACTTTCGCTTCTTTGTTACATATTCGGGAGCTAGACACTAGTAGACATTCAAAGTCTTGTGATCATAAGATTCCGGGTTTTAAGAAATGTTATTAGCTTCGAGAGTTGTTATTGTGTATGCCGAGTAGCATTTAAACACTATTTTATTTTATTATTTTGGTTTTTAAGTTATCTCTTCCGCAATTATGTTTATACTGTATTATTGGGCTTACCTAGTCATAGAGACTAGGTGTCATCATGATGGTTCACGGAGGGAAAACCAGGGTCGTGACAAGTTGGTATCAGATCTCTAGGTTCGTAGGAGTCATGAATCACAAGCTGGTTTATTAAAGTCTCACTAATCGGTACGGAGACGTCTTTACTTATCTATGAGAGGCTACGTAACTGTTAGAAAAATTTTGCTTTATTTGATTTCCCTGTCGTGCAAGGTTTTGTTATCACAATTCTAAACTTTTATCTTCTATTCTCTCACAGATGGTGAAGACATGTGTTACCCGAGATGATCAAACACCCGCACCCCTTGCTGCAGCCGTCAGAGGCCGGGGCCAGGGTAGAGGTCGAGGACGTGCACATGGTGCAGGTAGAGCATCCACGCGAGCTGCCACCGAGGAGCCACCAGCAGTACCAGTCGGAGCCCAGGCACCTATACACCTTCTGCTACTACCACGCTAGCACTTTAGGAGACTAGCACAGTTTATGAGCATGTACACCACTTTGGCTCAGCCAGGGTTGCTTCCCCTAGCTGCAGCTATATCCTAGGCCAGGGGAGGAGCACAAACTCTCGCCGCCCATATTCTTGAGCAGCGAGTGCATGTTGATTAGGTTCCAAAGATTATTCCGGTATAGCCCATAGTTCCATATCAACCCGAGAATAGGGCAGCGGCTTCTGAGGATGAGCAACAGAGGCTTGAGAGGTTCAAGAAGTATAAGCCTCTTGTATTCAGTTGACTAGCATCAGATGATGCTCTATGGTTTCTAGATGAGTGCCATCGTATTCTCCGTACCATAGGTATTTCTGGATCGAGCGGGGTTTCCTTCACTACTTTCCAGCTTCGAGGAGCTGCTTATGAGTGGAGGCATACCTATAAGTTAGACAGTCCGGATGAGGTAGCTTCCCTGACTTGGACTCAATTTTCTGATATGTTCCTAAGAGAGTATGTTCCTCAGAGCCTCAGGGACGCATGGCATGCAGAGTTTAAGCATTTGCGCCAGGGTGCTATGACTGTCTTAGATATGCTATCTGTTACACCATCTTGGCTAGGCATACACTAGCCTTGGTTTCTACTGTTCATGAGAGGGTTTGCCGGTTTATTAAGGGGCTTATTCCTAACCTCAGGTCTAGCATAGCTCATGAGTTGGAGATGGATATTTCGTATCAGCAGGTGGTGAGCACCGGTAGGAGGATTCAGGTATGCATGCTATGGAGAGAAAGGAGAGGGAGGCCAAGAGATCTCGAGAGTCGGGCAATTATTCTGGTGCCTGTGCCCTATATGCAGGTTGTAATGGTATGGTTTATATGAGTCACCCTATTCATTCAGCTCTTCCAGCAGCCAGTGGTATTCCAGCTCCTCATAGGCCTCAGGAGCCTTATTATGCACCTCTAGTATCTAGTAAACCTCCTGCGCGTGGTGCTTTCAGAGGTCAGTCTTGTAGACCTGGCCCAAGCCAGTCACAGACTCCACGTCCTCCCAGAGCTTGTTTTGAGTGTAGTGACACACGCCATATGGTGAGGGATTTCCCCAGACTTAGGAGGGGTGCACCTCAACAAACTTCTCAGCTACAGCGCACTTCGCAGAGTTCTCAAGCTATGATCACAGATCCAGTTGCTACTCCACCTTCTCAGCCAGCTAAAGGTGGAGGTCGGGGAGGTAGAGGTTGCCTTAGAGGGGGAGGCTAGGCCAGATATTATGCCTTTCCTACCCGTACCGAGGCTGTATCCTCTGATTCTATCATCACATGTATTTTCTTGGTTTGTCACAGACATGCATCGATTTTATTCGATCCAGACTCTACTTATTCTTATGTCTCTTCTTATTTTGCTCCGCATTTGGATGTATCTCGGGATTCTTTGAGTTCCCCTATTTATGTTTCTACCCCTGTGGGAGATTCTCTTGTTGTGGAGCGCATTTATAGGTCGTGTTTGGTTGCTCTTAGTGGTTTTGAGACTAGAGCAGATTTATTGTTGCTTAGGATGGTTTATTTTGATATTATCTTGGGCATGGACTGGGTGTTGCCCCATTATGCTATTCTTGATTGTAATGCCAAAAATATGACGCTGGTTATGCCAGGTGTACCGCATGTTAAGTGGAGGGGTGATATAGATCACACTACCAGTAGAGTTATTTCTTTCCTTAAGGCTCATAGAATGGTTGAGAAGAGGTGTGACATGTATCTAGCTTATATTAGAGATGTCAGTATTGATACCTCTTCAATTGATTTAGTTAGAGTAGTACGGGACTTTTCTAATGTGTTTCTAGCTGACCTTCCGGGCATGTTGCCCTATTGAGATATTGATTTTGGCATTGATCTGTTGTCGGGCACTCAGCCCATTTCTATTCCTCCGTATCATGTGGCTCCTCCTGAGTTAAAAGAGTTGAAGGATCAGTGACAAGAATTGCTTGATAAGGGTTTTGTTAGGCCACGTGTATCACTGTGGAGTGCTTCTGTCTTGTTGGTGAAGAAGAAGGATGGTTCTATGCGTATGTGCATTGATTATCGCCAGTTGAAAAAAATTTACACTGAAGAACTGTTATCCTTTGCCTCGTATTAATGATTTGTTTGACCATCTACATGGTGCACGAGTGTTTTCTAAGATTGACTTGCGTTCAGGGTATGATCAGTTGAAAATTCAGGAGCCAAATATCCCGAAGGCTGCTTTCAGAACTCGGTATGGTCATTACGAGTACCTTGTTATGTCATTTGGGCTGACTAATGCCCCAGCAGCCTTTATGCATTTGATGCACATTGTGTTCCGACCATATCTTGACTCATTCTTCATTATCTTTTTTGATGATATTCTGGTGTATTCCCAGATTCGGGAAGATCATGAGTAGCACTTGAGGATTGTGCTTCAGAATCTGAGAGAAAAGAAGTTATTTGTTAAGTTCTTGAAATGTGAGTTTTGGATGGATTCCATGGCATTCTTGGGTCACGTGGTTTCTAGTGAAGGGATAAAGGTAGATCTGAAGAAGGTGGAAGCAGTGTAGAGTTGGCCCAGACCATCCTCAACGATAGAGATTCGTAGTTTTCTTGGCTTGGCGGATTATTACCATCGACTTGTTGAGGGGTTTTCATCCACTACAGCACCTATGACCAGACTGACCTAGAAGGGTGCTCCATTCCAGTAGACGAAAGAGTGTGAGGTGATCTTTTAGAAGCTCAAGACAGCTTTGACTACAGCCCCAGTTTGATATTGCCTACAGGTTTGGGGTCTTATACTGTCTATTATGATGCCTTGAGGAATGGTCTTGGAGTAGCATTGATGCAAGATGATAGGGTAATTGCCTACGTATCCAGACAGTTAAAAGTACATGAGAAGAATTATCCTATCGATGATCTTGTGTTAGCTGCTATTGTTCACGCCTTAAAGATCTGGTGTCATTATTCATACGGTGTGCTTCTCATTATACAGATCACCAGAGTTTACAACATCTGTTCAAGAAGAAGGATCTAAATTTGCGTCAGAGGCGATGGCTAGAGCTGCTGAAAGACTATGATATCACTATTTTGTGTCACCTAGGCAAGGCTAATGTGGTGGCCGATGCTTTGAGCCGTCGGGTAGAGAGTTTGGGGAGTTTTGCTCATTTACCAGCAGTATAGAGGCCCATGGCGATGGATGTTCACCTTAGCCAGTCAGGTTGTGAGATTGGATCTTTCGGAGCCTAGTCAGGTTCTAGCTTGCGTGGTTTCTCGGTCTTCATTATTTGATCGTATTCGGAAGCGGCAGTTTGATGACCCTTATTTGCTTGTCCTCATGGGGAAGGTCTTGTATGGCGATGCCAGAGATGTGACTATTGGTGATGATGGAGTATTGAGGATGCAGGGTCAAATTTGTGCGCCTAAAGTTGATAGGCTTCGAGATTTGATTCTAACGGAGACCTACAGTTCACGGTATTCCATCCATCCGAGCGCTTCGAAGATGTACCAGGCCTTGAGACAACACTATTGGTGGAGGCGGATGAAGAAAGATATAATCGGGTTTGTAGCTCGGTGCCTCGATTGTCAACAGGTGAAGTATGAGTACCAGAGACCGGGTAGGTTTCTTCAGCAGATAGAGATTACGGAGTGGAAGTATGATCATATCACCATGGACTTTATAGTTAGGCTCCAACGGACTTTGAGGAAGTTCGATGCTATTTGGGTGATTGTGGATCGGCTGACCAAGTCCGCACATTTTATTTCTATGTCTACTACCTATTCATCGGAGCGGTTAGCGGAGAATTATATCTGGGAGATTGTTCGTCTACATGGTATTCCAGTTTCCATCATTTCAGATAGAGGTACTCAGTTTACATCAAGGTTCTGGAGGGCTGTTCAGCATGATTTGGTCACTCGGGTGGAGTTGAGTACAGCATTTCACCCTCCGATGGATGGACAGTCCGAGCGCATTATTCAAATTCTTAAGGATATGCTCCGTGCATGTGTGATTGAGTTTAGAGGGTCTTGGGATCAGTTCTTGCCATTGGCAGAGTTTCCATACAACAACAGTTATCAGTCCAGCATTCAGATGGCACCATATGAGGCTTTATATGGTAGGCTGTGTAGATCCCCGATGGGTTGGTTTGAGCTAGGTGAGGTTAGATTATTGGGCACAGACTTGGTTCAGGATGCTTTGGAGAAGGTTAAGGTGATTCAGGATAGACTCCGTACAACACAGTCCTCTATAAGAGTTACGTGGACCGGAAGGTTCGTGATGTTTCCTATATGGTTGGAGAGCGGGTTCTACTTTGGGTTTCGCCTATGAAGGGCGTTATGAGGTTTGGGAAGAAAGGGAAGTTGAGTTCGAGATTTATTGGCCCTTTTGAGATATTGCGGCATTTTGGGGAGGTTGCTTATGATCTTGCCCTACCTCCCAGCTTGGCAGGAGTGCATTCGGTATTTCATGTTTCGATTCTCCAAAGTATCATGGTGATGCGTCGCACGTGTTGGATTTCAGGTCAGTCCAATTGGACAAAGATCTATCCTATATTGACAAGCCAATGGAAATATTGGATAGGCAGGTTAGAAAGCTTAGGTCAAAGAACGCTGCATCAGTGAAGGTTCAGTGGTGGGTGAGGAGGTGGAGGAGGCGACCTGGGAGACCGAGCAGGATATGTACAGCCATTACCCTCATCTTTTCACTACTTTAGGTATGTCTCTATGCTTATTTGAGGATGAATGAATGTTTAAGTGTGGGAGGATATGACGACCCGGCCGGTCGTTTTAATAATTTATGCCTCATTCCCCTATTAACTACTTTTTCACTGTTTGTTTCTGCTATTGTGAGTCGTTGGGAGGAAATATTGGGAGTTTCAGAGGGTTTTGGGACACTTAGTCCCTAAATGAGAGCTTAGGTTTTTGAAATTTTACGTAGTTAGAACAGTGTGAAGACGGCCTCGGAAAAAAATTCTGCTGGTTCCATTAACTCCGTTGGGTGATTCGGGTTTAGAAGCATGTTCGGATTGTGTCTTGGAGGTCCTTAGCTAATTTAGGCTTGAAATGTCGAAAGTCAAATTTTTGAAGTTTCCGGTTCGATAGTGAGATTTTTATCCGAGGTACGGAATGGAATTGCAGAAGTTGAGATAGCTCCGGACGAGGTTTGGAAGACTTTTTGATCAAAAGCATAAATTGGGGATTTTGGAGTTCTTAGGCCTGAATCCGTGGTTGATTCAATGTTGTTTTAGGTGTTTTAAGGATTGGTATAAGTTTGGACAGAGGTATTAGACTGGTTTGTTTTTTTGGTTGAGGTCCCGAGGGCCTCGGGATGATTCCGGATGGTTGGCGGAAGGATTTGGAATTTCGAGTTGCAGCTGTAGCTGCTGATTTTTCTATCATAACCGCACCTGCAGTTGGCTCCCGCAGGTGCGGAGCCATAGAGGCGGCGCTAGAATCGCAGAAGCAGAAAGGGGGAGGGCCAATTAGAACCGCAGAAACGGTACCGCATCTGCGTATGGGTAACCGCAAGTGCGGAATCTGAGTTTACTGAATTGTCGCAGATGCGACCCTTGTTCCAAAAAAGTAGAACCGTAGGTGCGGTCCCATGACCACGGAAGCGGATTAGCTGGGCAGAACATGTAAATAGTTGCCTTCGGGAATCTGAGTTATTTCCACCTCTTTTCAAACTAGAAGAAGCTTTGGGGAGCATTTTCAAGGGAGAGTTTTAGAGGAATTCATTGGGATAAGGTCTTTGGTCGTTAAACTCATTATTGGGGTGATTTTTATCATTTTAAGCATGAAATTTGAGGGAAAATCAGTGGTAAATTAAGGGTTAGGGCTTGATTAATTAGAGACCTTTGAGTGATGATTTGAGGGACCATTTAAGGTCTGATTTTGGTACTTTTGCTATGCATGAACTCATAAGAGTATGAGAATTCTGAAAATATAAATTTAACCCGATTCCGAGATGTGGGCCCGAGGGGCATTTTGGTTATTTTACCTAATTTCGTGTATTAGCTTAGAATTTGTAATCGGTTACTTGAAGTGTTATTTACATTATGCAATTGAACTGAATAGATTTGGGCCATTTGGAGTAGAGTACTCATGGCAAAGACGTGGATTCGGGTTGACTTTGAGTCGGTTCAAGGTAAGTGGCTTGCCTAACCTTGTGTAGGGACATTCCCCTTAAGATTTGGTATTATTGATAATTGAAATGCCTTGTACGTGAGGTGACGAGTGTGTACTTGTGTTAATTGTTGAAAAATCCGATTTTTCATTAAGTAATTACTAGTATGTTTCTTTTCCTGTTTATACTTCTTTCAATTTAAGCCAGTTGTTAGCTTAGGAAAGCATGTCTAATTGATTTACTGCTTTATATGCTGAAACTGCCTTGTTTGGATTATGTGCAACATGTTAGGTCAGAAATACCTACTTTGCCTTGGTATTGAACTTGAATTAAACTGTGTACTCTCCTTGCTTTTGCTGTGTGTTTACTTTGGGACTACGGGACGATATCCCGGGAGATCCCCTGTATGTTTACTTTGGGACTACGGGACGGTATTCTGGGAGATCCACCCCCCCCCCCCCCACACATTTACAATTGGAATTACGGGACAACACTCGTTAGATTCCCCTTGTACGGAGTATTTACATTCGGAACTACGGGTTTGTATTTCAGGAGATACCCTCGCATTATGATTTGGACTACGGGATGGTATCACGGGAGATCCACTGGATATTTATATTTGGGACTATAGGACATTTTCATGGGGATCCCTGGTTGTTATCTTTGTGTTGAGGTGTATCTCTTTATATTTTACTTTGCCTCGATAATAGTTGTTGTTGTCTCTTATATCCTGTGCTACTTTTACTGTTGTACTTGCTTATACTATTTTTGTTCTACACTGCCGAACCTTATATTTATTTTTAACCTCAGTAGGGCCCTAACCTTCTTTGTCACTACCCGACCGAGGTTAGGCTTTGCACTTACTGAGTACTGTTGTGGTGTACTTATGCCCTTTCTGTGCATATTTTTTATGTGCAGATCCAGGTACCTCCACTCAGACTTATCACGCTTGAGGCGAGGCACTTGTAGAGACTCCAAGGTATATTTGCCGTGTCCGCAGACCGAAGAGTCCCTTTCTACCCTCCCTTTTGTATTAGCCCTTCTGCACTTTCGTTTCTTTGTTAGATATTCTGGAGTTAGACAATTGTAGACATTCAAAGGCTTGTGATCATGAGATTCTGGGTTTTGGGAAATGTTATTAGCTTTGAGAGTTGTTATTATGTATGCCGAGCGGCATTTTAAATACTGTTTTATTTTATTGTTTTGGTTTTTAAATTATCTTTTCCACAATTATTGTTTATATTCTGCATTAAGCTTACCTAATCGTAGAGATTATGTTCTGTCACGATGGTTCACAGAGGGCGAACCGGGGTCGTGACACGTACACTATAAAAAAAACTGGAATTAGCTACGAATGTCGTTACTAATATGTTGCTAAAACGCTCATAGCTAACAGAATTTCTTGATAATTTGTTGATAACCCGACGCTAAATGAGATTAGCGATGGATTTTTCTATTTAGCTATAGAATTTGTCCGTCGCTAAAACCTGATTTATTAGTAGTGGTACATTAAGCATGATGGTCTAGTAACTTTAATTTTATTAAAATTACTTTTCATGATATGATTTGTTACCCTATCTGATATGATAAATATTGATTATCCTAACTAGCAATAAACCCTGAACCTTATCTTTACATTATATTTTTGCAATATTTTTAAAGAGCATTTGTGACTATCTTCCTCCTATTTCGGTTAAAATAATTCTTCTATGTAATGGGAAGGAGTGGACTACGACTCTCACAGGTGGTATTCGGAGAAGACTCGTTAAGGGGTGAAAATAATTCATTGTCGACAATAATCTGAAGAAAGGGATTGTTCTTATCTTTGAACTAGTTAAGTCTACATCAGGGGCTATGATCTTCTTTGTTGAAGTGCAAGGAACACATAATGCTTAGCTCGTCTTACGTGCTTTTAGTTATATGTAGTGACTTCAAATGAATCAAAGTAGTATTGTAAGAACATGTTCCTGGATTAATATGATTGTTCCTTTTAATATTATCTGTATTTTTTTCTTGGATTATTGTTATATTTATTTATTTTAAGAAGGTTACTTGATTAAAAAAATTATTTAAACTGACAATTATTTTATACATTTGTCCAAAAAATGACTAAACTGAAACTAAATAGTTTTTTAATAGTTCTAGGCCAAGTCCCTTCTTCTTTTATATCATTTTTTAACCAAGAACAAGTCTAGGAAGCTCTTCTTAAAATACAAATAAAAGGCTGAAAATTGACATTAATTTGCCCATAGAGAAGTGGAAAAATTAACATGAAAAATTAAAAATTGTATTTACTAAGTCATGGGTTGGATAGTTTTCGACTCCAAATGAGCCAAACTTCCCATAGATTTTCGACCAAGAGCATCCGCCACGACATTAGCCTTTCCCAGGTGATAGAGAATATCAATGTCATAGTCCTTGAGTAACTCTGTCTCAGATTAAACTCCTTCTACTTGAAAATATATTGAAGGCTCTTGCGGTCCGTAAATACATCCACATGGACCCCATAAAAATAATGTCGCCAAATCTTTAGCGCAAACACCACTGCCGCAAGCTCTAAGTCATGGGTTGGATAGTTCTTTTCATGATTCTTGAGTTTCTTAGAAGCGTAGGCTATAACCTTGTCGTGTTGCATTAACACACACCCATGCCCGATCCTTGAAGCATCGCAAATACACCACAAATCCCTCTGTACCCTCTAGCAGGGCTAATACCGGTGTTGTAGTCAATCTTGATTTCAATTTTTGGAAACTCCTTTCACAAGCATCGGACTATTGGAATTTAACTGCTTTTTGCGTCAATTTAGTCAATGGAGAGGCAAGAGTAGAAAACCCCTCCACAAATCTCCTATAGTACCCAGCCAAACCTAAGAAACTGTGAATTTCTACTGGAGTGGTAGGTCTAGGCCAATTCTTCACTGCTACATTCTTTTGAGGATCAACCATAATTCCTTCACCGGAGACGACATGAGCCAAGAACGCGACATATTCAAGCCAAAATTCATATTTTGAAAACTTTGCATATAGTTGATGTTGCTGAAGAGTCTGCAGACCTGCCCTGAGATGGTCAGCATGGTCCTCCCGACTACGGGAATACACAAGAATATCATCAATGAACACTATCACAAAGGAGTCAAGAAAAGGCTTGAAAACTCAATTCATAAGATCCATGAAAGCTGCCGGGGCATTTGTGAGCCTAAAAGACACCATCAGAAATTCAATGTGCCCATACCGAGTCCTGAAGGCTGTTTTTGGAATATCCTACTCCCTTATCTTTAATTGATGATACCCGGACCGCAAGTCAATTTTTGAGAAACACGTAGCACCTTGCAATTGATCAAACAAGTCATCTATTCTTGCTAGAGAATATTTATTTTTTATTATGACTTTGTTGAGTTGTCGGGAGTCAATACATATCCGTAGCAACCCATTTTTCTTCCTTACAAACAAGACCTGTACGTCCCACGGTGACACACTCGACCAGATGAAACCCTTTTCTAGCAAATCCTTCAGTTGTTCCTTTAGCTCTTTCAATTCTATCGGTGTCATTTTGTAAGGTGGAATTGATATACTGCGTACCTGGAATCACATCGATCCCAAAATCAATCTCCTTGTCTGGTGGAATCCCAGGGAACTCATCTGGAAAGACATCTGGAAATTCATTCACAACTGGTACGGACTCAAGGCTAGGTGCCTCGATATCAGTGTCTCTAACCCGAACTAAATGATAGATACACCCCTTCTTGATCATCTTTGCGGCCTTAAGAATAAACCAACCTTTAGGAACTACATTATCTCCCTTCCATTCAACAACGGACTCATTAGGAAACTCAAGCCTCATAGTCCTAGTCCAACAATCAAGTTTGGAAAAACATGAATAAAGCCAATCCATTCCCATTATTACATCAAAATCGACCATCCCTAATTCAATGAGATTGGTCATGGTATCCCTACCATGCACCGTGACAACAGAACCTCTATAAACTTGAGCAACTATAATAGACTCACTAATTGGAGTAGAAACCGAGAATGGTTCATGAAGCTGATCCGGTTTTATCCCAAATTCCATAGCAACAAAAGGGGTAACATAGGAAAAGTTGGAACCGGGGTCAATAAATGCATACACATCATGAGATTGGACTGTCAGAATACTTGTAACAATATCTAGGGAAGCCTATGCAATCTGGCGACCACTCACAGTGTAGAACCGGCTGGGTCCTCCTGAACTCCGAACACCACCCCTAGCCGCACCATGCCCCGCATATGCTGGAGTAACTCAAGCTGGAGAGGGTGCTGAAGATGTAGCAGCTGCTGGACAGGATGATTGTGGTCTGCCCCTACCCGCTCCCTAGCAGGATACATGACAATGCCTCTGAATATGACTTCTCATCCCACATCCATAGCATACGGGTAACTCCAAATAGCAAATCCCTGAGTGCATCTTATGTCACCTAGGTCACGGGGACCTCTACTACTGCTGGGACCTCTATCCTGACCGACCCCACTAGTTGGATCCCTTGTTGCCCAGGCTGGGCCTAAAATGATTGTTGCTGCTGGCTGGACACTGATAGTGGTTCACTGGTTGAAGACTGTGCAACAGACTGGGACGGCCCTGATAATCCTCCCCTGAAAGCTGATCTTCCCCCACCTAGTGACTCTCCCATGTTTCCCGTAGACCGGGCCTTGCTGTTACCCTCCCTCTCCATCATGTTCTTCAGTTTATGATTTTTTATGGCCTGAGCAAATGCTACCATCTTCCCATAATTCATATCAAAATTCAATGCAGTCGTAGAAGCTTCATTAATAGTCAAAGGGTTAAGGCCCTGAACAAACAGGCGTACCCTGGCCTCCTTTGTGGGCAACATGTGAATGGTACACGAGTTATTTAGAGGCAAATTCTAAAGGCAAAGCGGTGTTTGAGGCTTGAGTTGGTCGCGGAACTTTGATGTAAGTGTTTAGTCTAACCTTAGCTTGAGGGATTTGGAGTTGTGTCACATTTGCTATGTGTTATTTGTTGAGTACGACATATAGGCATAGTGACGAGTATCTATACATTGGTGTCACGCATGCCCGTGAGTCTTATATTATGATTAATATGACTCTATTTGTATTGCTCATGCCTTATGTAATGAATTCTATTATTGAGCAAAGCTTGTGGAAGTAATATTGGTAATTGAATATTGAAGAGTGTTGTCTCTAGTTGTAAAACGAATTGTGGAAGTAAAAGTTAGTAATTGAACCTTATCGAGCATTGGATCAAGTTGTAAAGTGATTTGTGAAGTAAATGTGAAAAAGAGAAGAGGATTATTATATTGTCTCCCTTGCCGGGATGTTGTTGCGTTTAATGTTATCTGCCTTGCCGAGATGTTGAAGTTTATGATATTGTTCCCTTGCCGGGATTTGATTGTTGTACTATTATTCCCTTGCCGAGATTTTATTGTGATTTCATTTATTTCCTTTCCCTTATTTCTTGTGATTGTTGTTTGAGTGAGGAAGAGTGTTAAAGCACGAAGGGTGATGTAATGCATTGTTTTGGTGAGAGAGTGTCAAAGCACGAAGGGTGATGTCATGCCGCACGATGTACCATTCTATGCATTTATATGAGTGATAATGCACGAAGGATCATTCCGTGTCATAATTTTTTGAGGTAAAAGCACGAAGGGTGATGCCGTGCCATTTATATTGATTTTATAGTTAGGACAAGAGTAAAAGCACGAAGGGCGATGTCGTGCACTTGTCCTTGATTTTCTTGATTCTCGCTGATAATTAAGTTATGGTGTTCTTTACGTTTATTTATTGATTTTTTGTTGTTACTTGATTTTATTGTGATGTTATTGATTCCTTCGCCCAAATTGCTTTGTGATTGTTGCTTGGGTGAGGAAGAGTGTAAAGCATGAAGGATGATGTTGTACATGATATTGGTGAGAGAGTGTTAAAGCACGAAGGGTGATGTCGTGCAAGTTATTTGTTAGAGAGTGTTAAAGAACGAAGGGTGACATCGTGCACTTGTCTACATTTAATTGTTGGTTTTCTGTTGATACTTGTTGTACCCCGCAACATGATTCCCCCTTCCTATCTTCAATTGAACTGTGGTGATTCAAACATTTATTTGTTGTTCTTCTGTTATTATTCGATGCCCCGCAGCATGTCCCCCCCCCCCCCCCCC
>MU750166.1:0-12892 GCA_026770625.1 Nicotiana glauca | reverse complement strand
ATATAATTTAACTGCATAGGTTTATTTGGGAGTATTGTCCTAGCCTCGTCACTACTTCCCAGAGGTTAGGCTAGGGACTTACCAGCACATGTGGTCAGTTGTGTTGATACTACACTCTGCACTGTGTGCAGATCCCAGTGTTATAGCTTTTGGACCGCAGTAAGATTGTTGCCTTCAGTCCATTCGGAGATCTAAGGTAGTCATGTACGCGTCCGCAAACCCTAGCGTCTCCCTCTATCCTTTCATCTTATTTCATTTATGTATTTCAGAAATAGTGTTGCATTTATTTTTTGGACCTTGTTTGTAGTATTCCTACACCGTATGTGAAGTTGTGACACCGGTTCTGAGTAGTCTTTGTTTAAGAAATTGTATTGGAAATATTTGAATGGTTTTATTTGTTTCTTCTGCTTGTTTACATTCCGTTGTTGATAAACTGTTGGTTCATAATTGTTAAAGGATTAAAAATGGGAAAAAAAGTAAATTGATCAAACGGTTGGCATGCCTAGCTTTCACTAGTAGGCGCCATCACAGCTCCCGAGGGTGGGAAATTGGGTCATGACAAGTTGGTATCAAAGCTCTAGGTTACATAGGTCTCATAATTCATGGAAAAGCTTAGTAGAGTCTGAGGGATCAATACGAAGACGTCTGTATTTATCCCCAGAGGCTACAGAGTTAGGAAAAATGTATACATCTATTCTTTCATGTCGTGCGGTTTGGTTTCTCAATGCTAATTTAACTACTCTGTTCTTCTATGAATGGCGAGGTCACGTACCGCTTCTTCAGCCGAGTGGCAGCTGAGACAGGTGATGGATCAACTACATCTTTAGATGCCTTCTAGAGGTTGGATAGGTTCACTAAGCTCTTCACTACCACTTTCATGGTGCATCTTCTGAGGATCCCCACGATTATTTAGACAGTTGTCATGAGGTTCTCAGGAACATGGGGATAGCGGAGACCAATGGGGTCGACTTTGCTACTTTTTGCTTATCTGGATACTCCAAGAATTGGTGGAGAGATTATTGTTTGGCTAGACCAGCTGGGTTACCAGCTTTGACTTGGGATCAGTTTTCTCAGCTATTTCTGGAGAAGTTTCTTCCTATCACTCAGAGAGAGATCTATCGAAGGCAGTTTGAGCGTCTCCAGTAGGGTTCTATGACTGTTACTCAGTATGAGACCAGATTTACTGACTTGGCCCGTTATGCTCTTCTTATACTTCCTACTGAGAGAGAGAGTGAGGAGGTTCATTGAGGGACACATTCAGCCTATTCGGCTTCAGATGGCTAAGGAGACGGGGAGTGAGATTTCCTTTCAGGATACGGCCAATGTGGCCAGGAGGGTTGAGATGGTTCTATCACAGGGGGTTGTCAGGGGTCTGACAAGAGGCCTCGTCATTCAGGCAGATTCAGTGGTGCCTTGTCTAGAGGCAGGGATTCATATAGTAAAGGCCATCCTCCTAGGCCTTTTCAGTCAGCACTTCAGGTTTCTCACGGCGCTTCAGGTGGCCGTGGTTCTCATATGCAGTATTCTGATTAGCAGTCCTGCAGTGCACCACCAGCTCCTATCAGTGCACCACCGTTCCAGAGTTTTTAGGGTGGTCATTCAGGTCATCAGGGTCAGCAGTCTCAACAACCGAGGGTTTGTTATACTTGTGGTGATATGGGTCACATTGCTAGATTTTGCCCTCGAGCATCGAGCAGCTCTTGGCATCAGGGTTCCCATGCCATAGTTTAGGCATGGAGTGTTCCACAGCCCGCTCAGCTAGATAAAGGTGGAAGTAGAGGTGCTAGAGGTGGAGGTAGAGATGCTAGAGGTAGAGGTCAGGCTGCTAGAGGTGGAGGCCAGCCAACAGTAGGCCATCCTAGAGATGTAGTTCAGGGTGGTGTGGCGCATCCCCGATGTTATGCTCTTCAAGCCAGGCCTGAGGCTGAGGCTTCCGATGCAGTTATCACAGGTACGGTTTTGGTTTGCAGTAGAGATGCCTCAATTCTTTTTTATCTAGGATCTACGTACTCCTGTGTGTCATTGTATTTTGCAACGTATCTAGTCATGCCTAGTAATTCATTGAGTGCTCCTGTATACGTGTCTACACATGTGGGTGATTCTATTGTGGTAGATTGTGTCCATCGTTCATGTATAGTTGTGATTGGGGGTCTTGAAACTCGTGTAGATTTGTTACTTTTGGACATGATTGATTTTGATGTCATATTGTGGAAGGACTGGTTATCACCATACCATGCTATCTTGGACTGCCATGCCAAGACTATGACCTTAGCCTTGCCGGGCTTGCCTCGTTTAGAGTGGAGAGGGACTCCTAGTCATTCTACCCATAGTGTTATCTCATATATGAAGTCTCGATGTATAGTCGAGAATAGGTGTTTGGCTTATTTGGAATATGTTCGTGATTCTAGTGTCGAGGTTCGTTCTATTGATTCTGTGCCAATTGTTCATGAGTTCCCTGAGGTATTTCCTTCAGACTAGGGGTGTGCATTCGATTTATCGATTCGATTTTGACCTTTATCGATAATTACTTATCGATTATCGATTTGTACATATGCTTATCGTTATCGTTTCAATAAGGTTTTGATTTTCTCGATTTCGATTTATCGATTTTGGGTGCTGATCGATTCGGTTATCGATTATACCAATATAAAAATTTACGGGATTCCACAAAAAGTATATCGCTATAAACGCACCTAACTAATATGGAGAAAAAGGATCTAAAATAAGATGAACACCATTTATAACATAAAAATTGTGTCAACAAGCACATGCAACAAAACTAAAGTAAGGGATCAAATGTATGCCACCAACACCCCAACGGTATAAAAAAACAAAACAAAATATATCATCACGGCTAATTCTGTTTTCTATTAATTTGAACTTCATTCCCTTGATCTTTAAATATGATCTTTCCTTAAATGTGATAGAGGAAATAATAGGATAAGGGACTTAGGGTAAAGTAAAAGGTATAGATTAGGGAAAATGATATTGTATAGCCGCTTTCAAAATAGTAGCGGAATATATATACATTATGTATGTTATATTAATCTACACAAATAGGTAATTACTCATTTTACAAGTGTCTACAGTTTAGCGGTGTGCATTCGATTTATCGATTCGATTTTGACCCTTATCGATAATTACTTATCGATCACCGATTTAGTACATATTCTTATCGTTATCATTTCAATAAGGTTTTGATTTTTTCGATTTTGATTTCGATAATAAATAATCAATTCGATTTATAGATAAACTGATTTGAATGCACACACCTACTTCATCCCTGCCGGGTATGCCACCCGACAGGGATATTGACTTCTGCATTGATTTGGCTCCGGGCACTCAGCCCATTTCTATCCCGCTATATCGTATGGCCCCACCTGAGTTGAAAGAATTGAAGGATCAGTTGCACGACTTGCTTGAGAAGGGCTTCATTAGACCTAGTGTCTCACCTTGGGATGCGCCGGTGTTATTTGTTAAGAAGAAGGATGGATCGATGCGAATGTGTATAGATTACCGACAGTTGAACAATGTTACAATCAAGAATAAGTATACATTGCCGAGGATTGATGATTTGTTTGATCAGCTTCAGGGTACCAAGGTATTTTCGAAGATTGACTTGAGATCTGGCTACCATCAGCTGAGGATTAGGGCATCTAATGTCCTTAAGATAGCTTTCCACACTCGGTACGAGCATTATGAGTCCTTGGTAATGTCATTTGGGTTGATAAATGCCCCAGCAGCTTTTACGAATTTGATGAACTAAGTGTTTCGGCCTTACTTGGATTCATTCGTGATAGTCTTCACTGATGACATTTTGATTTATTCCCGCAGCTGGGAAGAGCATGAGCAGCATCTAAGAGTGGTTCTTCATACTTTGAGAGATATTCAGTTATATGCTAAGTTTTGAAGTGCGAGTTTTGGTTGGGATCAGTTGCTTTCTCGGGTCATGTTGTATCAACAGAGGGTATTCAGGTAGACCCGAAGAAGATTGAGGCAGTCAAGGACTGGCCCAGACCCTCATCAACTACAGAGATCCGAAGTTTCTTGGGTTTGGTAGGCTATTATCATTAGATTGTGGAGGGTTTTCATCTATAGCATCCCTTATGACCAGGTTGACCCAGAAGGGTGCTCAGTTCAATCCTTGATTAAGATAAGAATCAAGTTCCCTCCACCATGACAAAAGTTGTTCCTTGCCTTCTTCGTCTTTAATATTTTCCAATCCTTGATTAAGATAAGAATCAAGTTCATCATCAATAGAGGAATCAAAACCTGTTATATCATCCATATCTTCCCATAAAACTTCTGCTCCAGACTTAGAAGTAGAAGGAGCAGTTTCAGTACTAGTTGTATCCATAGATTTATATTTATCAAACATTGATCTAGCATAAGAATATATGCTAGCTTGGCAGTTTTCGAGAGATGATTGTTCCTTTTCTTGAATTTCTAAATTCTCATAAATTTTACGAACAAGTCCCTTTGCACCTCTTAGTTTTAAAGATGGGTTAAGCAGAGTAGAAATTAAATAAACTTCGGGAATAGGGAAAAAAATACTTTTTAAATTTTAAAATCATTTCTTTAATGGCCGGTGCATAAGTTAGAGTCTTTTATACTTACCAAATACAACAGAAATTCCATAAATATACCATAATATTTGTGTAACAGTAGGATAATATATGCCAGAAAATTGTTTTGTAGCATAATAAAATTTTTCTAAAAATTTAGTAAGCTCTCTGATCTCATCTCAATCAGAATCAACAATTTGATCACCAGGATAAGTATTATGCATATTAAATATCTTTTGGATGGGCACCCGATAATCATAAGCAACTGTAAGCATTTCATAAGTAGAATTCCACCTAGTACAAACATCTTTGGAACTTTTCTAAATGGAAGGCCAGCACTAGCACATTGTTGAGCAAATTCACGAATTCTACTTTGTTTATGAGCACGAAAAATACAGCCACAAGCATGTTGTATTTTACTAAAAGCATAAAAAATAAAAGGTAAGCTACAGACAGCCACCCTTTTTGCTAAATTCTCACGATCTCTATTTTTGTTATATTTGCGTAAAACATGACCAGAAGCAGGGCCAAGTTGTTGTTGAATTTGATTAGAACCATATCCACTAGGAGTGCCAGAACTGATGGTAGGATCAATAATTTTTCCGGCTTCTATGTTAGCTTGTATCCATAAATCTTTGTGAGCACTTCTTAAGTGTCTAGTTAAACCCCCAGTCCCACCACTTACTGAGTGTGCAAATTGTTGCTTACATTTTTCACAGATAGCACGATGATTTACTTTATCATGTTTAAAAAATTTCCATACAAGTGATATTTTGGGATGTTCAACCTTAGGCTTACCCCTTACAGGGGGTACAGGGGGTAAAGCTCCAGACTGAGATTGACTCTGAGTTGGAGCTTGTGTTGCGGGACTAGTGGGTGTTTCATCTAATTCTTCTTCTTCATTTTCTTCATCCTCAAAAAAAATATCATTGCCAAATTGTCTTTTTAAAGTTTCATTATCTAATTGTTCTCCGATATGAACATCATAAAATGTGGGGGTTGGAAAAATGAAATTTCATCAACATGAGTCATTTCATCAATATGCTTTCTAACTCTAGGAGGTCTAGGAGAAGGATTAGGATTAGGATTACTACTACTTTCACATTTACTACTTTTTTTAAAAATACCAAATATATTTTTAGGTGCAATAATTTAAATACGAAACTAAATTAAAAAGCTAACACAAATATTAAACACAGAAATGAAATACAAAAATATAACACAAAAATTAAACACTAAAATGATACGCAAAAATTATATATTAAAATTAGGAGATGGAATGAGTGCACCGTGATTAAATATTGAAACTTGAA
Source organism: Nicotiana glauca (assembly GCA_026770625.1). NCBI lineage: Eukaryota > Viridiplantae > Streptophyta > Magnoliopsida > Solanales > Solanaceae > Nicotiana > Nicotiana glauca. The sequence goes on along the minus strand of MU750166.1, from coordinate 7,014 downwards.
GAAATTGCCCGAAATATTGCTCCAAATACTTGACAAATTAATTTGAAGCTTGAAAGTTGCTCCAAAAAATTTGCCCAAATACTTGAAAGTTGAAACTTGAAAGATATTACTTAATACTTGATAGTAACAAAATTGAGAGAATAATATAGAATATATATATATCTATATATATATATATATATATATATAGAATATTAGAATGTAAGAGATTTGAGAGAGAAGATTAATTTTTTGTGGAAAAAAATAAAGAAGAATCGGGGTATTTATAGTAGAAAATAGGGCCAAAGTATAATTTAATAAACTTAGGGGTTATATTAAAAGTTTGGGGGTAGGGGTGTTTTGGGGGGTGTAGGGGCTGTTTGGACCGTTGGCAACGGCTATTTTTGCCATTTAAGCTGTTGCCCAACGACTAGTTTTTTAAATTAAAAAAAAACGGTCAGGACGCGGGATGGGATGGGACGAGACGGGACGGGACAAACAGAACGAAATGGTCGTCCCATCGCATCCCGTGTCCCATTTAACATTGGCCCATCCCATTTAACTTAAAGCAGGATGGGATGGGACGGGACGTGACCGGGACGGGACGGGACCGGGACGGGACGGGACCGGGACAAGACCGGGACGGGACGGGACCGGGACGGGATGCGGGACGGGACCGGCCGGCCCGTCCCGTTGGACAGCCATAGTGTGAGGCGAGCTTTCAGAAGCTCAAGACAGCTTTAACTATGGCGCCGGTGTTGGTATTTCCCACAGGTTCAGGGCTATATACAGTTTATTGTGATGCATCTCGTATCGAACTTGGTGCAGTGTTGATGCAGGATGGCAAGGTCATTGCTTATGTTTCACGCCAGTTGAAGAATCATGAGAAGAACTATCTGGTTCATGATTTGGAGTTAGCAGCCATTGTTCACGCGCTGAAGATTTGGAGGAACTATTTATATGGCTTGTCATTTGAGGTGTTCACGGATCACAAGAGTTTGGAATACTTGTTCAAGCAGAAGGAGTTAAATTTGAGATAGATGAGGTGGTTGGAGCTATTGAAAGACTATGATATCACCATCTTATATCATCCGGGGAGGGACAATTTGGTGGCCGATGCTTTGAGTAGGAAGTCAGCTAGTATGGGCAGTCTTGCATATAATCTGGTCGGTGAGAGACTGCTTGCTTTGGATGTTCAGGCTTTGTCCAATCAATTCTTGAGGTTGGATATTTCTGAGCCCAGTCGTGTATTATCTTGCACAGTCGCTTGTTTTTTTTTATTGGAGCGTATCCGAGATCGGCAGTATGGTTCCCTCATTTGTGTGTCCTTAGAGACACGGTGCGGCACAGAGGTGCAAAGCAGGTTACATTAGGAGATGATGGAGTTTTGTGGTTGTAGGGTCGAGTGTGTGTGCCTAATGTAGATGGGCTCCGAGAGTTGATTTTAGAGGAGGCCCATAGTTTTCGGTACTCTATTCATCTGGGCGCCGCTAAGATGTATCAGGATTTGAAGCAGCATTATTGATGGAGGATAATGAAGAATGATATTGTTGCATATCTGGATCGGTGTTTGAATTGTCAGCAGGTAAAGTACGAATATTAGAGACCTGGTGGATTGTTCTAGAAAATTGAGATTCCTGAGTGGAAGTGCGAGCGTATCACTATGGACTTCGTTGTTGGACTCCCACAGACTCATAAGAAGTTCGATTTAGTGTGGGTTATTATTGATAGGCTGACCAAGTCATCAAATTTCATTCCTGTGGCGGTCTCCTATTCTTCTGAGAGGTTAGCTGAAATCTATATCTGGGGGATTATTCGTCTTCATAGTGTGCCCGTGTCTATCATTTCTGATCAAGGTACGCAGTTCACCTCGCATTTTTGGAGAGTAGTTCAGCGTAAGTTAGGCACGCGAGTTGAGTTGAGAACAGATTTTCATCCTCAGACGGACGGGCAATCCGAGCGGACTATTTAGATTTTGGAGGATATGGTTTGAGCTTGTGTCATTGACTTTGGAGGCTCGTGGGATCAGTTTTTTCCTTTACGGAGTTTGCCTACAACAATAGTTACCAGTCGAGCATTCAGATGGCTCCATATGAGGCTTTATATGATAGGCGATGTCGATCGTCAGTTTGATGGTTTGAGCTGAGAGAGGCTTGATTGTTAGGTACGGATTTGTACAGGATGCCTTGGATAAGGTTAGGATTATTCAGGATAGGCTTCGTACAGCTCAATCTAGGCAAAAGAGTTACGCCGACCGTAAGGTTCGTGATGTGGCATTCATGGTCGGCGAGCGAGTGTGGCTTCGGGTGTCGCCTATGAAGGGCGTGATGAGATTTGGAATGAAGGACAAGCTTAGCCTAGGTTTATTGGCCCATTTGTGATTCTTGATCGAGCGGGAAAGGTGGCTCAGAGACTTGCATTATCGCCGAGTTTATCAGTCGTGCATCCAGTGTTTCATGTGTCCATGCTTCGGAAGCATCACGGTGATCCATCCTACGTGTTAGACTTCAGCATTGTCCAGTTGGACAAGGAGGAGCCGGTAGCTATTCTAGACCGGCAGGTTCGTTAGTTGAGATCGAAGAGTTCCCTTCTGTTCGTGTTCAGTGGAGAGGTAAGCCTATTGAGGCATCGACCTAGGAGTCCTAGTCCGATATACGGAGCCGTTATCCCCATCTTTTCTCTGACTCAGGTACTTCCTTCTTATGTCCATCCGAGGACGAATGGTTTTTTTAGGGGTGGAAGATGTGATGACCTTACTTGATTTACGAGTAAATTTTTTGTTCTAAGGCCTTAGAAGCCTATTTTTTCTAACCTCAATTTGCGTGCACGGTCCGGGTGTATATCGGGAACGCTTTTATGTGGAGATGTGATAAAAATATTAATTTGGCCTTTAAATTGAATTTAAGTTGATTTCGGTCAATATTTTGGATAAACGGACCCGGACCTGCAATTTGACGGTCCCGAAGGGTCCGTAGAAAAATATGAGACTTGGGCATATGCCCGGAATCGAATTCCGAGGTCCCAAGCCCGAGAAATAAATTTTTGAAAGAAATTGTTTTACTGAAAATATATGAGTTCTTGGAAATTTGATTATATTTGAAATTGACAGTATCGAGATCGTATTTTGGTTTCGGAGCCCGTACAGGTTCAATGTGACATTTAAGATGCGTCTATGAAATTTGGTAAGAAACAGAAGTCGTTTGATGTGATTCGGACTCGTAGTTGTGAAATTTGATACTTTGAAAGTTTTGAGATTTTTCTTAGATTTCTATGCTAAATTCGTTGTTTAAGATGTTATTTTGGCGATTTGATCGCACGAGCAAGTCCGTATGATATTTCTAGACTTGCGTACAAGTTTGGTCTAGAGCCCCGAGGGCTCAGGTGAGTTTCGGATAGGCGTCGGAGTGTTTTTTGGACTTAGAAAATTTGGTGTTTTTGTTGTTTGCTGGTGTCTAAGTTTTTGTGCTATGTGATCGCATAGGTAGGTTCGCGATCGCATAATATAGTCTCAGGGGGCCCTATTTTGTGCTATGCGATGGCATAGTAACTACCGCGATCGCATAGAGTTAATTCTGGGGGATACCATTTGTTCTATATGAACGCAAGGCTTCTCATGCTATCGCATTGAGTTAACTAGGCATGGGGGAAGGGAAACCTATTTTCCTCCATGTGATCACCCTCCCTGTCCCGTGATCGCAATGCCCATCCCCCCTTAGCCTATGCGAACACATCCAATTGTGTGCGAACGCAGAGGTTCCCTGCCCAGTTATTTTAACACAGTAGTAAAACAGGATTTCTTCAAAACTTCATAACTTTTTCACTTAAACTCGAACTTGGGCAATTTTTGAAGAGGGATTTCACCACAAAACCATAGTTATGTGTTCTTAGACTTGTTTTCTTCAATTTCCATTAACACCCATTAGATTTTTAGGCCTAAATTATGATTCTTTGTGGTAGAAATTGGGGATTTGAGTAGAGTTAGGGCTTTTTGAATAATTGAAATTTAGACCTCGTTTGGGTGTCGGATTCCGAAACTAATTATATATTCAGGCTCATGGGTGAATGGATGGTTGGGTTTTGGTCCGAACCTCGTATTTTGACCAAGCGGGCCCGGGATCGATTTTTGATTTTTGGGAAAATGATAGAAAAACTATAATTAAGCATTGGGTATGAATTCTTTAGCATTTATTGATGTTGTTAAATCAATTTGGTCTAGATACGAGTTATTTGGAGGTGAATTCTAAAAGGAAAACGGTGTTTGAGGCTTGAGTTGGCCGTGGATGTTTGAGGTAAGTGTTTGGTCTAACCTTAGCTTGAGGGATTAGGAGTTGTGTCCTATTTGCTATTTGTTATTTGTTGAGTACGACATATAGGCATGGTGACGAGTATCTATACGTTGGTGTCAACCATGCCCGTGAGTCTTATATTATGATTATTATGACTCTGTTTGCATTGCTCATGCCTTATCTGATGAATTCTATTGTTGAGAAAAGCTTGTGGAAGTAATATTGGTAATTGAATATTGAAGAGTGTTGGCCCTAGTTGTAAAATGAATTGTGGAAGTAAAAGTTGGTAATTGAACCTTATAGAGCATTGGCTCAAGTTGTGTATTGAGTTGTGAAGTAAATGTGAAAACGAGAAGAGGATTATTATATTGTCTCCCTTGCCGGGATGTTGTTGGTTTTAATGCTATCTCCATTGCCGGTGTGTTGATGTTTTTATATTGTTCCCTTGCTGAGATTTGATTATTGTACTATTATTCCCTTACCGGGATTTTATTGTGATTTCATTTATTTCCTTGCCCTTATTTCTTGTGATTGTTGTTTGGGTGAGGAAGAGTATTAAAGTACGAAGGGTGATGTCATGCATTATTTTGGTAAGATAGTGTTAAAGCATCAAAGGTGATGTTGTGTCGCACGATGTACCATTATGTGCCTTTATATGAGTGATAATGCACGAAGGATCATTCCGTGTCATAATTTTGTGAGGTAAAAGTACGGAGGGTGATGTCATGCCATTTATATTGATTTTATGATGAGGAAGAGAGTAAAAGCACGAAGGGTGATGTCATGCACTAGTTCTTGATTTTCCTGATTCTCGCTGATAATTGAGTTATGGTGTTGTTTACGTTTATTTACTGATTTTCTGTTGTTACTTGATTTTATTGTGCTGTTATTGATTCCCTCACCCAAATTGCTTTGTAATTGTTGCTTGGGTGAGGAAGAGTGTAAAGCACGAAAGGTGATGCCGTGCATGATATTTGTGAGAGAGTGTTAAAGCACGAAAGGTGATGTCGTGCATGTTATTTGTGAGAGAGTGTTAAAGCACTAAGGGTGATGTCGTGCACTTGTCTTTGATTTCCTGATTTTATTGATAACTGAGATATGGTTTCTCTACATTTAATTGTTGGTTTTCTGTTGATACTTGGTGTACCCCCACAGTATGATTCTCCCTTCTTATCTTCAATTGAACTGTGGTGATCCTTACATTTATTTGTTGTTCTTCTGTTATTATTCGATGTCCCTGCAACATGTTTCCCCCTCCCATCCTTAGTTGTACATTTCTGCTTGTGTTTTTCCGTTGTATATGATTTAACTACACAGGTTTATTTGGTAGTCTGGTCCTAGCCTCATCACTACTTCGCCGAGATTAGGCTACGCATTTACCAGCACATGTGATCGGTTGTGCAGATTCCAGTGATATAGCTTTTAGACCGTAGTGAGATTGCTGCCTTCAGTCTATTCGGAGATTCAAGGTAGTCCTACAGTTGTCCGCAGGCCGTGGCATCTCCCTCTATCCTTTCATCCTATTTCATTTATGTATTTCAGAAACAGTGTTGCATTTATTTTTCGAACCATGTTTGTAGTATTCCTAGACCATCTGACACCAGTTCTGGGACGCCTTTATTTAAGAAATTGTATTAAAAATATTTAAATGGTCTCCTGAAAACAACCTCTCTGACCCTCGGGGTAGGGACAAGATCTGCATACATATTACCTTGCCCAGACCCCACTTGTGGGATTATACTGTGTTGTTGTTGTTGTTGTTTGTTTGTTTGTTTCTTCCACTTGTTTACATTCTGTTGTTGATAAACTATTGGTTCATAATTTTTAAAGGATTAAAAATGGAAAAAAAAGTAAATTGATCAAACGGTTGGCTTGCCTAGCTTTCATGTCACGACTCAAACTGGAGGGCCATGACTAGCACCCGACCCTACTTGTCGGGCACCAATGTATATTTTATCTAACCTTCTTTATTATCTTTTGGGGCTGACGAGATCAATATAAATGGTAGACATGGATCATGGACAACCAACAATAAAATCTGATGGCATGAACATACATAACATGGGTGACCAGACAATCAAGAAACTATATATAAGGTACGNGCCCCGACATACCCATAATGTCTATAACAAAAATGCATACCAAGACCAAGGCAAGTCCGGAGAAGGGATCTCGCCAATCACCGCCGAACTGGACAGCCTACTGTGGTGAGGGAGCTGCACCTGCCTGTCTATCAGGACCTGTTGCACGACATGCAGCGTCCACAAATAAAAGGACGTCAGTACGAATAAAGTACTGAGTATGCAAGGCATGGAACCATAAATACGAACAGTAATGTAAGCAGGGATAAAGAATATGCAACCTGTAATATCTGAGTACCTCTGAGGGCTACTGACATGAAATGCATGATACATATGTATAAATACATAGACTTTAAAAGCATTCGCCTCTGTGGGCATCATCATCATCATATCGTACCCGGCCGTAATAGGCTCGGTAAAAAAACATACCCGGCCATCATAAGGCTCAGTAGAATCGTACCCGGCCACGTGGAGCTAGGTAAAACCCAACTGATCAGTGGTTGCACAATAGGTGCCGTACCCGACCGACTATAGCACGGCTCGATAGAGTAAAACAAATACATATATATAATGCATGCTCGACTCATGGAAATACATTCTAGACCTTTCGGAGTGACGTAAGGTCGGTATCCTCTGTACACCTTATTAGGACTAACTCTTCACTATGA
>MU750164.1:0-23886 GCA_026770625.1 Nicotiana glauca | reverse complement strand
TTAAATTGAAATTGGCCCAACCGAGTTTTGCCCACTATTTTCATTCTTCTTCTTTTTCTTTCATTTTCTTTTAATTCCTAAAAATCAAAATTCCTAAATTAAATTGTAACATAAAAAATTAAACTACAAAAATATTAATTAACCCTAATCAACAATTAACACACATGACTAGTCATTAATTAAAATAAAATCACACAAAAATGATAAACATACAAAAATACCTATTTTTTGTGATTTTCCTCTTTTAAAACCAAATCATGGTTTGATTAATTTCTAAGTGCACAATTAGATCCTGGGTGTGCATGCAACATATATTTTTATATTTTTTAATTAATTATAATAAGATAAACATTTACGGACAAAACACAGATAATTATCCAAAAAATGCCACGCAAAAAATTGTCAAAAATTGTACACAAGACAATTTGTTTGATTTTTTGATTTCTTTTGGAGTAGTTTCTGTGAAGCAAAAATCACGTGCTCACAATTCTTATTTCACTGTAGTTATTTTCTATGGAATGAGAATGACAATAGCATGATATCAAGCCGGTTTTAGTATTAGTGTAGTAGTCACATATTCCTTACGTTTCCCTTTCCTATATCTCATTTTTATTTTTCTAATCTCACTTATATCAATTTCTTTGCATTATAAACTAAATCTTTCAAACCCGAAAAAATCCGCAAAACCGAACCAAACCGATAAAACCGATAAAATTTATACTAGAATGGTTTGGTTTGGTTTGAATATTTAAAAAAACCGCTTTAGTTGGTTTGGTTTAGTTTTAAGAAAAAATCGAGCCAAACCGAACCATGAACACCCCTAGCTAAAAGTATGCGAAAGAAGGAGACGAAAGTCAGAAAATCGTAGTGAAATTCTCAACAGAATAGTGTTGTATTTATAGCCAAAGTTGGGCTGAAATATGTAGAGGTGCAACTCTTCAGAATGGCTATTTCTGCAAAACGTCCACAGCATAAATGTCATTACATAAATAGCTATTTACTCAACATTAAAGAGGGAAAATTGATGGGTAGTTAATTTTCTGTTATAAAAATAGAAAACTGAAATTTGGATAACTGAAATGGATTAATATTAATATTTATTTAATATTAATATTCTGTTATTAAAATAAATATTTAATAACATTTCTGTTAATATTTTACTATTAACAAATAAATAAATCCGAATCCGAAGCCGAAGCCGAAGCCGAGCCGAGCGAGCGACGACAACTGCGCGAGGCTTGCCTTCTTCTCAACTCTTTAAGAGCTAGAAGAAGAGTAATTGCTTATATACCCGTAAAAACCCTCTTCCTCTTCCAATATAGGACAATATCCATTTACCCAGGGGAACTTAAAATTTCACTCAAAAATTTCATTTTTCTTTATTTCCCATTCACCCTCTTTTAAGTATTTAATATATTAATTAAACACATCCAAAATCCAACAATCCCCCACATGAATGAGGAATGGCTATATCATGGAAGTATGCATGAAAAATTGTATGATTCGCAAGTAAGGATTAATTGCATCTGGATAAGTTGGTTTCCCTTTTGAACTTTCCGTAGTGAACTTATGTCGGATATACTCGATCAATTGGTAGATTTGATATCTTTGAACCGTCGAACTTTAGTGTATACATAGACAACCACAAGTCACACAATTAACCCTTAACTATCTTTAGTTCTCATTGGTGTGTTCGTTTTAGCCATGAACACCGCCTAGTTTCATAAGTGCGTAGAGAACTGACCTTACAATATTCTCCTTGAAGCGGCTAACACTTCACACTTACATAGGTGATTCCTAAACGTGTCATCCCGTAGATACACTATTTGATATACCCCGTATCAAATTTAGAAATCATTAAAAAGCCTTAATAATTTATCCTTTGTACTGAACATTATCTCATCACGAGAATGGACCAAAAGTTTAGTTGACAATGTTGAACCGTCATAAATGACTTTGTTTGATCTCCTTGAACCTAGATAATAGGATCTCCAGTCTTCTAGGTAGAGTTATCGCCACTATGACTTGTTCTCGTCCACAGTCTCATTCCCCTTGATGACTTCTCAACTACCTCTCTAGTTAGGCCTTCTGTAAGTGGATCCGATACATTATCACTTGACTTTACATAGTCAATCGTGATAATTCCTCTAGAGAGTAATTGTCTAACGGTTTTATGTCTTCGTCGTATATGACGAGACTTACCGTTATACATAACGCTCCAAGCCCTTCTAATTGTCGCTTGACTATCATAATGTATGCATATTGGTGCAAACAGTTTGGGCCAAAATAGAATATCTTCTAAAAAATTCCGGAGCCATTCAGCTTCTTCACCGGCTTTATCCAAGGCTATGAACTCATCCTCCATTGTAGAGCGGGCAATACAAGTTTGTTTGGACGACTTCCAAGATACCGCTCCTCCACCAATAGTGAATACATATCCACTTGTTGACTTGGAATCAGTTGATCCAGTGATCCAATTTGCATCACATTATCCCTCAATGACCGCTGTGAGCACGTGATTTTTGCCTCACATGAATTACTCCCACAAAATCAAACAAAAATTATATATTTTTATTGTGTGCAATTTGGTGAATTTTCGTGATATTTTTTGTTATTATTTGCATTTGTTTGTGCCTGTGTACTTTATTTAAATTGATAACAAAAAAAATACCAAAATATGTTACAATTGCATTTAGGATTTAATTTTACAACTAGGATTAATTAAGTAAGTGGTTGTTTTATAAAAATGAAAAAATTACAAAAAAATAACGTACTTTGCATTTTAGTATTTAATTGTGTGATTTGGTATTTAATTATTTGCGATAATTATTATTTAGAGTTAATTAGTATTTGTGATAGGTTAATTTGGTTTTATAATTTAATTTAGGATTTTAATTTTAAGTTTTTTTTTAAAAGGAAAAAAGAAATTAGGAGGAAAATGGGAAATGAAGAAAAGGAAGTTGGGCCAAACAAACTAAATCACCCCCAAGCCCAAACCCCCTGAAGCCGTCCAAATTATCCAATTAACCCAGCCAAATACAAACCCCAAACCGGTCTGTCTCAGCCTAAAACCCAAACGACGTCGTTTTTGTAACGGCTAACCCTGACCGTTGATCTCTGATGATCAAACGGTCCAGAGCTTCGTCCGTTACCCGACCCGACCCGTGTCCCCGTATCCGATCCCCTTTAACTCCAAAACGACCTCGTTTTCCTCCCACTAATTAATCTGAACTGTTGATATTGGTCAATCCAACGGTTCGTGTTAATTACCCCATTTTAATATACCAAAACCCTTCAAACCCCTTACCCCAAATCAAACCCCCATCTCTCTTCAGAGACAGCTCTGGTCTCGCCGCCTTACCCCGCCGTTGACTGCCCGCCGGAAATCGCCCATGGCGGCGGTCAATCGCCAAACCCCACCAAATTTACAACCTAAACTCCCTCACCCCTTTCTCCGAATCCACAATCCACTTCCTTCGAATCACAGCCAAGCCTGTCGAATATGCGATCTAAACCATGAACCCTAGCGCCGCCACAAGATTCCCCGGTGGCGCCGCCGCCTCAGAACAGCCCCAAAATCACACCCCTGAACCTACAACACCTCCCCATACCAAATCCCATGTCCTTTTCCCTAGAACCCCTCCCTAACCGTTCGAATATTAGATCATAGATTTAACCATAGATTCCGAAAAGTTCGAATCAGCGAGGTTTTAAAGGTTTGGGGTTGGAATCGATTTCAGTTGTGTGCTCTCAGTTGAGAACACACGATTGAAGTTTATTCCGACCACAACTTCAGAGATTCGTCAAAGTTTCATGTCAAGAACAGTGTCCGTTAGTTTTGGGGAGGTAAGCTTGTTTTTTCCTTTTCCATTTTTCTTTTGTTTTGTTCTTTAGTTGCCTCTGTTTCTTCTCCTTCTTCTTCTTTATTGATTAATCTAGTTTCTTATGAGGTTATACTTTTATGTTTTATTTTAATCATTCTGTTTGTTTTAGTTATTAGCTGGCTTTTGTGTTTAAGTATCGATATTCGAATTAGCCCTAAGGTCAATAGGTTCAGCATAATTGAAACCATCATGTTTAATGTTGTTTGATTCCCTGCTAATCAGCATGTGTAACTGTTCCGAGTATTCAAATAGGTTCTTTCCTCTTCATTGATTAGTTCCTTGCTAAGATCAATTATGTTTGTTCGTATGTGAAATATTTTCTGATTTTGCTTCAATGTCAAAATTTCTAGGATCAGAAATTGATACCCTTTGTGTTGGTCACCTCTTGTTCCTGTTTTAGAGAACTGATGGTTTAAATTGTATAACATTCAAAGCTGTCAGAAGTATTAATTAAGAAACAGAGGTATATAGGATAGGTTAGGAAATAAGGGAATAAGGGCCGATAACATATGTTAGTGGTGCACCAGTTTTAAATAGAAAACATGGAGTCAGTAAGCTTGATTAAAAAATAGAAAAGAGTATGGGTAGTGGAAATTACACTTGTTTAAGTACTTTTAATGAGCTGGAAGTCAGAAACAAGCATGGGTAATGAAAAGGGTTAGAGGGTGAAAAAGCTAAGGGAATAAACACGCTGGAAATTTAGGGAATATGATGGGGGGAATTGGTTCTTAATTGAAAGTGAAAATGACAGCCATTAGGGTTTATTTAAGCCTGGGCAACCCGGCTCTGGGAAAAAAAAAGCTTTCCTTATTCTATGCCTATATAACAAAAATATTAGGACAGAACAAGGGGGGGGGGGGACTACTGAAATATAGAAACAGAAAACAAGAGAGGACACCTTAGAGCAAGACTTGAGAGAAAAAGAAAGTGATTACTGTTCCATTGAGTCTCGTTAGGGGCTGGTCTTATTCATGTTCTGTAGACTATAGCTATACAGTTTAAGATTGTAAGTGTATTGATTGAGTCTTTAGAGAAGGCTACTGTTCTATTGGAAAGTTTTTGTATTGGCTCCTAAGGTTGCAAGGTTAAAACACATTTTTCTGATTCCTTTTTGAGAGTTAACTTGGAGTGATATTGGTTTTGGAAGTATTGTTGGTTCATTTTGTTGAGTACTGCTATCCTTTGAGCTTCTCAAGTTGATATCATCATTCTCTATTGTTGAATCTGGGTGGTTTTGTTGCTGCTGTTGATTGCTGTAAACCACTGAGCCCTCTTTCCTCTTTTCCAGATACAAAAATCTTGCATCTTTGGCAATATAATGCTTGACTTAAGAGTGAAATGAAGCACTATTGCCCATTTAATTTTATCTGCTGCTCATATTACACTGCATTTGCTCATAAGTATAGTGTAATTGAATCTCATTTGAGTAATTAGACCTTATTGTATTAATCATGGACTGTGAACTCTAGCAGGATTCTGTAGCTTGTGTTAGTTTTTTTTTACTCCTGCAGATGTTAATAATCCCTTCCAGTTTTAAATCTTGTCATCTAGATGTTAGAGTTTTAAAGGTCTGCAAAAAACATAAAAATATCAGTTGTTCATATTTTAGCTTCCAACCTGTTAGTTAATGTATGTTGTCCATCTATTTGCCATTAACAATGAAGACAAGAGTATGAATTTATAAGCTGAATCACCGGTTAATTGGTACTGAATTTAAATAGGCGATCAGATCCTCGATTTTACATTTACGCGTTAAGACCAATATTAATAATCCAGTATTGATAGTCCATTGTTATTACTGATCCTATACCTTCCTTCTTTCATGTCATTTGAAATTATGAAAACCTGGTTTAACATTGGATCCAGTTGTTTAATAAGGAGTACAAGTATTTTCAGCCTTGGGCTAGTGCATTTTTGCGGTCTAATAAGGATAGGTCTCTTCAAATTGGGCCTGTAATCAAGCCCAACCGGTTGGACAGCTTATATAAAAGCTGAAGGCACTTCCATTCTCCTTGGTTTCATTACGAAACCCAATACATTGGAGGGCTGAATTTCTATTTGAAATCATTAGTCTAATTTTGCAATGTAATTTTGGGTCTTCCAAGTTGAATAGCAAGTTTGAATTGAGAGGTTTCCTTTGTGTAAATTTGAACCTGATCTTGAGGCCCGAACCTTTTAATGCTTTCAATAGTAATTAATTCACAGTGCTAATTAATTAAATGGTTAAGGAGACAATCATTAGTATAAAATAATAGTTCATTTTAGGATAGCCTTAAAATAATTTGAGGTGGGCCGTGCCAAATAAAATTCTAATTGCGTGGCCCTCCCTTTATTTAATCATGAATTGATCCTTAGAACTCGAGGCGTGCCATTTAGCAAATTTCATGGCCCTCGCAAAGTCCAAACGCGTAGTTGCTTTAGGCGCATGTTTAATAATATTACTTTCCTAAATTCGGGTGCATATTTATGTGACCCAAATCCGAATCCCAACGAAGTTAAAATATGTCAAAAATCGCGGGTGCATTTATGTGACGTGGTTCGAGACGTGTTTTAACGACGTTGCAATCTTCTTTAAAAAATATGAATAAAAGTGGTTAAAAGTTAAAAATTTGCACATAGGTTCATAATTGCATAAAATGAGATAATTAAACCATTTATAACAGTCGAGCGACCGTGCTAGAACTATGGAACTCGGGAATGCCTAACACCTTCTCCCGGGTTAATAGAATTCCTTACCCGGATTTCTGGTTCGCGACTGTTAAACAAAGTCAAACTTTTTCCTCGAGTCGGGATTCAAACCGGTGACTTGGGACACCATAAATCTCCCAAGTGGTGACTCTGAACCCTTTAATAAATGAATCTCGTTTCGATTGTCCTTTAATTGGAAAAACTCCATTTATTATACACCCTTACGGGGGTGTGAGTAAAAAGGAGGTGCGACAGCTCTGGCGACTCTGCTGGGGATAAGAACCCAGAATATCTGGTTCAGGGTTCAAGGATTCGATCTTGGAACAATTGTTGTATTTGGATTATTTATTATCTGATTTTTATCACATGTTGGGCTTAATGTGCAAAACGTTGCTTTTACCGCTTTGATATTATTTGAATTGCACATATAAACTGTTACGAAATCATTCTCTTCTTATCTTCTTGGATGTGCTCGCTGGTCGAGACTCCCTATTCTATTAGTGTCATACCTTTAAATAAGAAAGAGACTCGGACAAGTTACTAAGCCAGACGATCTTGCGGGTCCCCGGTACGTAGCCCCCTCCTCGACTCAGGTTGTCCGCTTGGGTACACAGTCTAGAACATATACCCAGGTTTTGAACCCAGGATAACTCAGCCTCATGCCGGATCCCTAGTAGGGATGCTTATCTGCATCATGTGCATTTTCACTTAGGGGACTCAACACAGGGGTTGGGTCCGTCTAGGACAGGTGTACCCAGAATAATAGACCATCCTGATGCATCTTACTTGTGCATTTATTTGTTGTGGATTCGCATATTGACCGGCTTTTAAAGGAAATAGCGGTATGAGGGTTAAAGAGAGATAATTACCTGTTTGGGAAAAACCAATGTCCAAATAGCGTCGAAACTCTGCTGAATTTTTGAGAAAAATAGAAAAAGAGAAAAAAGAGAAAAAAGAAAAAATAAAAAAAAAGTCTTATTTTTTTTAAAAATAGTTTGTTTTATTTTCCAGTGGAAAATGAAAAAAAAAAGGGAATTTTTTTTTCAAAATAGTTAGTTTTATTTACCAATGAAAAAAAAAGGAAAAAAAGTCTTCTTCTCAAATATAGTTTGTTTTGTTTGCCCGAACTACGCTAGTTTGATTCTCACAGGATGTGGGATGCGTAGGCAACCCCCATCAGGTCCAACTTCCCTCTTTGCAAATAGGAAAGGTAGTGTCGTTTTGTCAAAAATAGTCGAATGTTCCCGAAAGGGACACCGGAAGGCTGATTTTGCATAAACAACCACCTTTGATCTTTTCCATTTTTTGACCAGTTAGCAGGCACAACCTTAAAATCTTCCTTCGGGAGTGCTGAAAGGCCGTATCTGCAAAGCTGGGCTTTTGGTTTTGGAAATAAAATATGAAAAGAGTTAATTTTGATCTTTTGAGTCAAATAGATGAAAATCATGACTGTTTTGCTTAATCACCTTAATAAATGTACAGAATGAGCACAAGGTAGAATTTACCAATAACAGTTGTGAACAAGATCCCTTTAGAGCTGCACATGTGGTGGGATGATTTGGGCGGATCAGGGCAAGACACGATCAAATTATACTTGGGAGGTCTCACGGGGTTGCTGAAGATTAATCCGAGGGGGGATATCATAAAGGCATTGGTCCCATTCTGGGACCCGACTCACAATGTATTTCATTTCTTAGATTTTGAACTTACCCCAATATTGGAAGAGATATCCGGATACATCAGGGGTCCCAAGGTTCCTCTAAGACACCAATACCTGATTGCTTCGAGGACCGTAACCATACACAGTTTCCTGGATTCCTTGAAAATAAGTAGGGTAGTACATAACACAGACTTGGCAGCTGGTTTCTGCAATCCACAATTCATATACCAGAGATATGGCCACATCGGGGGGTTTAACAACCCAACAAACAAAATCTACAGCAAAGGAAACCTCCACAAATGGGAGGAGCATAGATGTTTTGATTTCATGGTAGTTTTCTTGGGGCTTATGGTATTCCCTAGGAAAGATGGGAATATTGACATATGAGTGACTGGGGTTGTTAATACTTTGCTTACTCAGGCCAACATCACCCTCGCACCCATGATAGTAGCCGAAATCTTCCGCGCTCTTACTGTCTGCAAAGCCGGAGGGGCTTCTTTGAGGGTTGTAATGTGCTGCTGCAGATGTGGATGATAGAACACTTATGCCACTGTCCCCAATTTTTGAGTTATGGGTCGTCAAAGAAGACATGCATAGAGTAATTTTCTACGAGGGTTGAAGGGATCAGATTACCAGAGGGGATCGCAGAATGGGTAGCACACCTTCGTTCCATCACTACACGCCAGATGGAGTGGACATTTGGGTGGTTATATGTGGATGAAATCATATATATGCCCGCCACCGGACCTCATTTCCTATTGATGGGACTCAGGAGTATTCAGTCCTATGCCCCGATCGAGTTCTGAGGCAATTGGGGAGATGCCAAATAGTCCCGAAGAATGAAGATCTCAGTGGCCAAGTAGTCGAGATCGGACCTAACGGTCAATTCCATGAAGCAGCAGTTCGCAAAATTTGGAATGAATGTTAATACTTAGTAGCAAATACTTGTGTACGGGATCGGTCCAAATGTGAGGTGTCGCCGGGATACCTTGCTTGGTATAGGAGAGAAATTGAGTTTAGAGGCCAGCCAAGAGGCCCCATATCCAGGAATTCGTCGAAGCGTCACAGGAACAGTGGGATTGGTTGGCTAAGGAAAACAAATACAGGGCCAAAATAAGCCAATTAGAGAAGCAAGCCATGGAACTTCAATTTGAAAAAGATGTTCAAGCCGCTGCAAATGAGGGGGAAAAGAAGAAGCTAATCCAAGAAAATGAGGCCCTTAAGGCTCAGATCCGAAAAATAAGAATGAATGACAAGAAACCAGAAAGGAGCCAGGATGACTAGAAACTCATAAACGAACTAAAAGGGAAATCTCGTGAAAGCCAGGAGGACTTGGAGAAATCTGAAGCCAGCTTGGCAAGGATTCGGGCCAGATGGGCAAAGGGCGCAAAAGAGCGAGCACTTTATATGCAGCAGATGAAGAGAGATTATGAGGGAAACGTCACTGTCCTGAGAGGAACAATAACCACTCTCGAAGATAGGGTATTCAGGCAAGCTAGAGATTATAGAGCAGATAGGAAACATTGTCACAGCCTGATGGCACAGATGGAGGAACAAATGCATAAGTTTCAAGACCAACATTTTCATAATTCTCAAGTGTTGTAAACCCGGGATCAACATATAAGGTGGCAGCTGCGGGAAAAGAACAGGATTGGAGAAGAGATCGCAAACATCGCACATTACATTATTGCAAAATGTCGAGTGTGCGAGAACATGACCCGTACCACCTTTTTTGCGGCAGTGATGACATTCGTCCGGCAAATAATGAGTGATCTGGATAGACTCCAAAGAGATCTCGCACAAAGACACGCGGCAAGGCCGAATAATGCCTCGCGGGCTCCAGTAAATTTTAAGGCATTAATGTACTCTTAATCTTTGTTTTGAGTCTGTATTTTCATCATTAAAGTTTGTAACTCGGATTTTCTTCAAGTTTGCTTTGTTTGTCCTTTCAAAAGTTTGTAACTTCTTCCAAGTGTTATAAGAGCAGTCGTTTTTGAAAAATTTGGCTACGTATTTTTCATCGGCCAAAACTATGCACGGTCTGATTCATGCGGGGACATGATATGTAGGCAATCCACATAAGATTCGACCACCACGAAACAAAAGAAAAAAAAGGGGAAATAAATCAAATAAAAGAAAGTTTGAGAGACGTTGAAAGAAGAGGCACAATTGTGAAAAAGCCGGAATGACACACGCAACTGAAGCAAATACATGATATAAAGGGTTAACTGCTTAGGTGCATTGCATCCCAACGTGCGATTGCATATATGTCAAACTCTAAAAACTAACAAGTTTATTGCTTGTCTAGAGAATTCAAACTGTTAGTTTATCTAAAGCGTACTGGCATATTACCACTATCAGACCAGATCGAAGGGACCAATACCCGTGATCATGTCCAGCCCTGATCGAGAAGGAAGTGCTGAGATAGAAGAGGTAGACGTGCAAGCAATGAAAGATGAGATGTATAAGTTAAAACAGCAGATGGATGAGATGTACCAAGCTTGGACAAGGGGTCAGTCACCACCAGCCTATCCCGCTAACCCTGCTTTCCCCCCAATACCCGCCCAGTCTCCGGAACAGCTTGTTTCGGATTTATCCCCTAATTTTC
This sequence comes from Nicotiana glauca, assembly GCA_026770625.1. NCBI lineage: Eukaryota > Viridiplantae > Streptophyta > Magnoliopsida > Solanales > Solanaceae > Nicotiana > Nicotiana glauca. The sequence continues at coordinate 13,046 of MU750164.1, read as the reverse complement.
AACATCATCAGGGGACCACTTCCCAAACACCAATAAACCCAAAAACTGTTCCATACCCTCCACCAATTACCCCTGTCTTTGTGGCACCCGCACCCGCACCAGCCTCGCTCCACAGGTCTTCTAGTGAGCCTGTGTTCCAAACGCAGGATAATCCATATTACCCTCCCGAACCCACCTTCAAAGCACCTGAACCGTACCTTTATCATCCTCAACCTGGTATCTCCGCAGAACCTGAAAAGCAAACCAAGAACTCAGAGCAGGAGGAAATGTTTTGAAAAGTAAAAAGTCTGGAGCAATCCTTCAGGAATATGCAAGGTTTGGGCGGCCAAGTCAGTGTAGCGTATAAGGATTTATGTTTGTTCCCAGATGTTCAGCTACCAGCGGGATTCAAGATGCCTAAGTTTGATCTATACGACGGTCATGGTGATTCGGTGGCACATTTGCGAGGATTTTTCAGCAAAATGAGAGGAGCGAGTGGAAAGGATGAGTTATTGATGACGTACTTCAGCCAGAGTTTGAGCGGGTCTGCTTTAGAATGGTATACGTGACAGGACCATGGTAGGTGGTATACCTGGGATGATTTGGCACAAGCATTCATCAGCCACTTCTAGTACAATCTACAAATCATTCCAGATCGTCTGTCATTGATAAAACTGGAGAAAAAACCCGGAGAGAGTTTTGAGGAATACGGTTTCCGTTGGAGGGAACAAGCGGGCTCCGATGAAAGAGGGAGAAATGGTTGATTACTTTTTGCAAGCATTGGAGCCGACTTATTTTGGTCACTTGGTAACGGCAATTGGAAAATCTTTCAATGAGGTTGTGAAAATGGGTGACATGATCGAGGAAGGACTTAAGTCCAATAAGATCCTGAGTTACTCAGCGATCAAAGCAACCACTCAAGCTATCCAGAACGGCACCGGGGGTGTGCTCGGGAAGAAGAAGAAAGAAGACGTTGCGACGATCGAGTCGAGAGCCTGGCCCCAAAGCCCGTCATCTTACTATAACCATCCTCCACCATGCCCTCAAACTTACCCCAACCCTACTACCCACATCCCGAAGCTCCTTTTTCTATCTACCACGTCCAAGCATACAGCCAACCTCCGACTCACAACCAATGGCGTGCTCCCGCTTCGCAAAATAGAAACCCTCCCGGCCAAAATTTCCGACCTAATCCGACATTCAGGGGTGACAGGGCACAAAAGAAGAAAACATTCACTCCATTGGGGGAATCATATGCCAGTTTGTTCCACAGGCTCAAACAATTGAATATGCTAAGGACAATACCATCTAAACTACCAAATCCACCTCCAAAAAACCTTGATTACTCGGTCAGTTGCGAGTATTGTTCGGGTTCCTTGGGGCATGATACCGAGAAGTGTTGGCACTTGAAGAGTGCAATACAAGAGCTCATTGACACTAACATAATTGAAGTGCAGGCCCCTGAGGTACCTAACATCAACAGGAATCCCATGCCAGCCCACCCAGAGGCGAACATGATTGAAATTGTGCATAAAGGCGGAGAGTAGAAGAAGCCATCACAAACCCTAATGACAATTCGGTCCAGTGAGACAAAGACAACTGAAAAACCAACAGGGGAAAGGCCAGCGCTCGAGTTGATTGAAAAGAGCGTTGGGCCATTTGCGGCAGTAAGCAAGGGGCCTCCAAGCCAGATCACAACGAGACAAGAGAAAGTAAAGGTGATTGTGCCAGGAGTAGTCAGCAAACCCGTCATAACTGTGGAAGGGGCCCGTGTCGATCAAGTCATCATCAAGCCGATAATCCAATTACCGATAATCAGCGGCAAGGCTGTTCCATGGAACTACGAACAGGTGGCAATGATGTATAAAGGAAAGGAGGTCAAGGAGGAGGTCTGCGAGGCCCAAGGGTTGACTCGGTCAGGAAGATGTTTTGCTCTTGCAGATTTGAGGAAAGCCAAAGATAGTTCACCTTCAGCAAAGAAACCCGTGACCGAAGAGGAAGCGGAAGAGTTTCTAAAAAAGATGAAGATGCAGGACTATTCCATTGTAGAACAGTTAAAGAAGACACCGACACAGATTTCCTTGCTTTCATTATTGATCCACTCGGACGAACATTGTTGAGCATTAATGAAGATCTTGAATGAGGCACATGTCCCTGATAAAATCACTGTGAATTACTTGGAGAAAATAGCCAACAAAATCTTCGAAGTGAACAGAGTCACGTTCTCCGATGATGAATTGCCCATAGAAGGCACGGAACACAACAGAGCCATTTATCTGGCAGTAAAATATGAGAGCTCTATGGTCACCTGGGTATTGGTCGACAATGGTTCGAGTGCAAATATCTGTCCTCTCTCCACTCTGACCAAACTAAAAGTAGAGAACGGGAGGATCCACAAGAACAACATCTGTGTGTGAGGATTCGATGGCGGGGGCAAAGACTCAGTCGGGGACATAGTGTTGGAATTGACAATAGGACCGGTGGAGTTCACAATGGAATTTCAAATACTAGATATAGCTGTCTCATATAATCTGCTAATGGATCGACCGTGGATCCACGCCACTAAAGCAGTACCGTCAACTCTTCACCAGATGATCAAGTTCGAATGGGACAGGCAGGAGATAGTCGTGCAGGGGGAAGACAATTTGTGCGCACACAGCGACACCATTGTGCCATTCATAGAAATGGAAGATGACAAGGGGCCATGGGTCTATCAAGTTTCAAACACAACGATAGTCGAGAAAGTGCAAGAGGGGAAGTGTATCCCAAACCCGAAGGTAACAGCTGCGAAGGTCATGGTAGCATATGAAATGTTGAAGAATGGGTTCATACCAGGGAAAGGTCTAGGATCTGCTTTGAAAGGCATCATTCAACCAGTGTCCCTCCCTGGAAATGCGGGAACTTTTGGTCTAGGATTCCAACCCACGGCCGCAGACATAAGAAGAGCCAAGAAGTTGAAACAGAGGGCATGGGTCCTTCCAAAGCCAGTCCCACGTCCCTCCAGATCATTTGTCAAGGCGGGTACCAGAAAACGGCTAGCGACGGCTATTCTCAAGGACAAGGTTATCCCTGATAAGGAGTTGATAGAAAGATTTGAGCAGTTGTTCAGCGAGGTGAACATGTTAGAACTCCGTGAGGGTCCTAGCCATACAGAAATACAGTTTGTCGGGCCAAAAGCGAAGATTAATAATTGGAAGGCTACTCACATCCCTACCCGGAGGGAGCCTTGGTAGTCTGCTTTGATTTTTCTTTAAGTTTGTATGGATTATTTCAGGGTTGTAATCCGAATTTCAGTTTGTTTTTAAGTGTGCAAACCTTGTTATCTTCCATTTTTCAATGAAATGCAATTTCTTCCCATTTTTCACTCCTGATAAATTTTATATTTTCTTCCTTTTCTGTACAGTTCCATTTACGCCGGTTCTAATGATATGATGTAAATAAGGAATCCTCAACCCAGTCTAAGAAATCAATCTAAGATAATAGTTCAAGAGGTTGAGTGCGATTACGAATCAGAATTTGACGAAGATGAGGCTTTTGAGGAGATTAGTAAAGAATTAAGTCATTTTGAGGAAAAGCCTAAGCCCAATCTGAACGATACCGAAGCCATCAATTTAGGGGACGCGAGTAACATCAGAGAGACTAAAATAAGCATCCATCTCGAACCCAAAACTCGGAAAGAATTAATCCAAACGCTCATGGAATACAAAGATGTGTTTGCATGGTTGTATGACGACATGCCAGATTTAAGCACTGATCTAGTGGTTCACAAATTGCCCACTGATCCGACATTCCCTCCCGTCAAGCAAAAATTGAGAAAATTCAAAACTAATATGAGTGTGAAGATTAAGGAAGAAATAACCAAGCAGCTGGATGCGAAGGTTATCCGAGTCACTCGATATCCTGAATGGTTGGCCAATGTAGTGCCAGTACCGAAAAAGGATGGCAAGATCAGGGTGTGCGTTGATTACCGCAATCTAAACAAAGCAAGCCCAAAGGATAACTTCCCATTACCCAACATACACATCCTGATTGATAATTATGCGAGGCGTGAGATTGGATCTTTCGTGGATTTCTATGCTGGGTATCATCAGATTCTGTTGGATGAAGAAGATGCAAAGAAGACGACATTCATCACGTCGTGGGGGACTTATTGTTACAGAGTAATGCCATTTGGTTTGAAGAACGCCGGGGCAACATACATGCGAGCAATGACCACTGTATTCCATGATATGATTCACAAAGAGATTGAGGTGTACGTGGATGATGTAATCATCAAGTCGAAGCAGCAGGCCGACCACGTTGGAGATTTGAGGAAGTTCTTTCAGAGGCTTCGCAGGTACGACATTAAACTTAACCCCGCAAAGCGCGCATTTGGCGTTCCATCAGGAAAACTATTGGGGTTTATAGTCAGCCGTCGCAGCATCGAGTTGGACCTATCCAAGATCAAAGCTATCCAGGAATTGCCACCTCCGAAGAACAAGACTGAAGTGATGAGTCTGTTAGGAAGGTTGAACTATATCAGCAGGTGTATTGCTCAGCTCACATCAACTTGTGAACCTATTTTTAGGTTATTGAAGAAGGATGTCACGGTCAAATAGACCGAATAATGTCAAGAGGCGTTTGATAAGATAAAGGGGTACTTGTCGAGTCCACCTGTGTTGGTCCCACCCGAACCAGGAAGACCTTTGATCCTTTATGTGACGGTCTTGGAAAATTCATTTGGCTGTGTACTAGGGTAGCATAACGTCACCGGCAGAAAGGAACAAGCCATCTACTATCTTAGCAAGAAGTTCACGGCTTATGAGGTTAAGTACACTCACCTTGAGAAGACATGTTGTGCCCTAACTTGGGTAGCTCAAAAATTTAAACATTATTTGTCATCTTACACTACTTAACTCATTTCCCGCTTGGATCCGTTGAAGTATATCTTTCAAAAGCCTATGCCCACAGGGAGACTTGCAAAGTGGCAGATTTTACTCACGGAGTTTGATATTGTGTATGTGACAATGACTGCAATGAAAGCCCAAGCGTTGGCTGATCACTTGGCCGAGAACCCGGTCGATGAAGAATATGAGCCGCTGAAGACTTATTTTCCTGATGAAGAAACGATGCATATTGATGAGCTGGAATTAACTGAAAAACCAGGTTAGAAATTGTACATTGATGGGGCTGCAAACATGAAAGGAGTTGGAATAGGGGATGTGCTTATTTCTGAAACAGGACATCACTATCCTGTTACGGCCCAACTTCGGTTCTATTGTACCAACAACATGGCTGAATACGAGGCGTGCATTTTGGGTTTAAGGTTAGCTGCAGATATGGATGTTCAGGAAGTTTTGGTCTTGGGAGACTCGGACCTCCTGGTGCATCAAATTCAAGGAGAGTGGGAAACACGGGATTTGAAACTTATACCTTATCGACAATGTTTGCATGATCTTTGTCAGCGGTTTCGATCAGTGGAATTCAGGCATATTCCAAGGGTTCATAATGAGGTTGCCAATGCTTTGGCTACCCTAGCCTCAATGCTACATCATCTGGACAGAGCTTATGTTGACCCATTACATATTCAGGTCCACGATCAGCATGCTTATTGTAATGTGATAGAGGAACTTGATGGTGAACCATGGTTCCATGATGTTAAGGAGTACCTCAGAATGGGGATATACCCGGTTCAAGCCACAAGAGATCACAAGAGAGCAATACGATGGTTGGAAAGTGGATTCTTCCTCAGTGGAGGAGTGTTGTATAAAAGAACACCAGATCTTGGATTGTTAAGATGCATAGATGCTAAACAGGCTACGACAGTCATGACGGAAGTAAATTCCGGAGTTTGCGGACGTCACATGAGAGGATATATATTGGCGAAGAAGATCCTTCGAGCAGGGTATTATTGGCTCACTATGGAGCGAGATTGTATCAGCTTTGTGTGCAAATTCTATAAATGCTAGATACACGAGGATTTGATTCACTCTCCGCCATCGGAATTACACACAATGTCGGTACCGTGGCCCTTCGTTGCTTGGGGTATGGACGTCATTGGGCCCATTGATCCAGTAGCATCTAACGGGCACAGGTTCATTTTGGTGTCCATTGATTATTTTACCAAATGGGTTGAGGCTAGAACGTACAAGTCTGTAACTAAGAAGGCGGTGGTTGATTTTGTACACTCCAATATCATCTGTCGATTTGGAATCCCGAAGGTAATCATCACAGATAACTGTGCTAATCTTAACAACAATTTGATGAAAGAAGTATGTCAGCAGTTTAAGATTACACATCGCAATTCCACCCCATATCATCCTAAAGCGAATTGAGCAGTTGAAGCAGCCAACAAGAACATAAAGAAAATACTGAGGAAAATGGTAGAAAGTTCCAAGCAATGGCATGAGAAGTTACCATTTGCGTTATTGGGTTGTCGCACTACTGTTCGTACTTTAGTAGGTGCAACTCCTTACTTGTTGGTATATGCCATTGAAGCAGTGATCCCGGCAAAAGTTGAAATCTTGTCTCTTCGGATTGTCGCCGAGGCTAAGATTAATGATGATGAGTGGGTCAAAACCCGTTTAGAGCAGTTGAGTTTAATTGATGAAAAAAGATTGGCAGCAGTATGTAATGGACAATTGTATCAAAAGAGGATGGCAAGAGCATATAACAAGAAGGTGTGTCCCAGGAGGTTTGAAGTGGGGTAACAAGTGTTGAAATGGATCTTTCCACATCAGGCTGAAGCAAATGGCAAGTTCGCCCCGAACTGGCAAGGACCGTTCATCATAACCAGAGTATTGTCCAATGGCGCCTTGTGTTTAACAGATATTGAAGGAAAATGCGTAGATATGGCTATCAATTCTGATGCGGTCAAAATATATTATGTATGATTTCTTTAGTAAAATCACTGATTGTTTGTACTTGGCAATATCTCGAAGTTTGAAATGACGAAGGCAATTTGTTCTGCTATCCAAACACCTTACCCTTTGTTCACCCTTTTTGAGCCTTATTTATTTTATTTTGTACCCTCTTTTGGAATCAATAACCAAGAAGAAAAGAAAAGAGAAGAAAGAAAAGAAAAATAAAAATATAAAGGAAAATAAATGAAATGAAAAATTGTGACAACAAGGAATTCTGGCGAACTACGTTTGACCTGATTCCTTTTAAGGATACGTAGGCAGCTTCACGGCTTGGTCATAGGGAAGCAAAACTCAAAAGGTCCCCCAAATAAGAAACTGGGGCAGAAGTTATGTTTGAAATGAGAAAGTTGTTTCCAAAAGTTGTAATTCTAACCCATTGGATTTGGTTTGATCTTTTCGATACCTTTTTCTTTCCAAACCTATCCAAGAACCCATATTAACATCCAAAGAAAGACCTCCCGATCAGTCTTCGAGAGGGTGCCAAGTCAAGCAAGTATAGATAGTGCATATCAGGGGCAATACTCCGGTTTTAAGCAAGAAGAATGAAAAATGGGAGAATCTTATTTAGTGAAAACCCGCAAGGGCACTATAAGGCGATGTAAGTTGAGAGAAATCTAAAAAGGAGAGAGTCTTGTTAGTGAAAACCCGCAAGGGCACTGAAAGGCGATGTAAGTTGAGAGGAATCAAAAAATGAGAGAGTTTTGTTGGTGAAAACCCGCAAGGGCACTATAAGGCGATGTAAGTTGAGAGAAGTCCAAAAATGAGAGAGTCTTATTGGTGAAAACCTTCACAGGCACCATAAGGCGATAAAGAACTGAGAAAGGAACGAACAAGTTAGGGTTGACGGCAAAAATCCGTCGAGGCATCAAGCAGAACAAAGATAGAATTTAGTAGAGAATTGAATTGTGAGAATTTTGAGGCAGGAGAAAGACAATTGGGAATTGATTGAATTGAATAGACTGGGTTGATTAATCCGAAATGCACAACATGATCATTGGGATCGGTTATCCCATTCAGATAAGTCATTTTTCTCTTCTAAAGGAAGATTTTCTCTTTTATTCTTATCTTTTGAAATCATCGCAATTCTTTTCTTTTGGCTAAGGCTTTTACAATAATAAATTGATTCTAACAAATAAGAAGGAATTTCAAATCTTACTACTAGTTTCCAACATGGTGCGAGGCGAAGTATGGCTAGGACAGGCCGACGATGATATGATGAGACATGAAAGGCGTCATTGAAAATCCAAATGATGAATGGTCTAAGATTCCATGAAGGGAATGGGATCAGATAAGAAAGGCTAGAAGCAGAATGCAACAATTTGGAAGTTTGTGGATAAGGGTTAGTCAGAGGGTCAGAAATTCTTGACCGAGGTCAAGGCAGTCGGACAAAACCAAGCATGGAAAGGAGAGAAGGGAAAAACCATCCCCAACAGGAATATCACATCCAATAACTGCACTTTAAACTGACCGACTTTTCTTTGTGTTTGAAACAGGGACAGGAAATGTTGTTGATAGCGAAGGAAATTCTTCGCGGGAAAAAAGAGCAACGTACACACGGAATGGGGAAAATGGACGATTCGGGATTCCCGTGAGACACAGAGGCCTGGAAGGTGCCGGTTCATGAGCAATGCAACAACAGAGGGTGTCGGGTCCAAACGAAGAAATGACATTTCAAGGATACGGATGACAACGAAAATGGTTAGTCAAATAACATGCAAGATCTTCGGGTAGAAATCAACGATCATGGGAAGTATATAGGTCAGATGAGCAAACTAGAAATAATAGTTGGGAAGTTTGTAAATAAGGAATAGTCAGAAGGTCGGAAGTTTTCAACCAAGCTCAAGGCAGTCGAACGAAGCAGAGCATGGAAATGATCGAAGAAAAACCATCCCCAACAAGAGTATCACAACAAACTAAGACATTTGAACTGACGAGATTTTCTATGATTGAAATAGGGGCAGAAAATCTCGGTTGTTTCGAAAAAATCCACCGTTAAGGAAAGGCGAGCACCAAACAAAACAGGGAAGGCAACTAAAGTTTTAAGGAAAAAGCAGTTTCGAAGGGAGACAACTGAAGTTTCGAGGGGGAGAAAGTTAGCTTAAGTCTTGAGGGAAAGCAGTTTTGAAGGAAGACAATTCAAGTATCAAGGAAAAATGGTTCAAAATGCGAGGGAAAACAATGTCAAAGAAGATAATTGTTAAAGTTTTGAAGTCAGGAGCCCGCCTGGAAAACAGAGGTGTAATTTTAAAAGTTTTGAAGTCAGGAGCCCGCCTAGAGAACAGAGGTGTAATTTTAAAAGTTGTGAAGTCAGGAGCCCGCCTAGAGAACAGAGGTGCAATTTTAAAAGTTGTGAAGTCAGGAGCCCGCCTGGAGAACAGAGGTGTAATCTGTAAAAATTTGAAGTCAGGAGCCCGCCTGGAGAACAGAGGTGTAATTGTAAAAGTTGTGAAGTCAGGAGCCCGCTTGGAGAACATAGGTGTAATTTTTAAAGTAGTTGAAGCCAGGAGCCCGCCTGGAGAACAGAGGTGTAATCTGTAAAAATTTGAAGTTAGGAGCCCGCCTGGAGAACATAGGTGTAATTGTAAAAGTTGTGAAGTCAGGAGCCCGCCTGGAGAACAGGGGTGTAATTTTTAAAGTGGTTGAAGTCAGGAGCCCGCTTGGAGAACAAAGGTGTAATTTGTAAAATTTGAAGTCAGGAGCCCACCTAGAGAACAAAGGTGTAATTTGTAAAAGTTGAAGTCAGGAGCCCGCCTGGAGAACATAGGTGTAATTTTTAAAGTAGTTGAAGTCAGGAGCCCGCCTGGAGAACAGAGGTGTAGTTAGGAGCCCGACTGGAGAACAGAGGTGTAATTTTAAAAGTTTTGAAGTCAGGAGCCCGCCTGGAGAACATAGGCGTAAATTGTTAAAGTTTTGAAGTCAGGAGCCCGCCTGGAGAACAAAGTGTAATTGTTAAAGTTTTGAAGTCAGGAGCCTGCCTAGAGAACATAGGTGTAACTGTAAAAGTTTTAGAAGTCAGGAGCCCGCCTGGAGAACAGAGGTGTAAATTGTTAAAGTTTTGAAGTCAGGAGCCCGCCTGGAGAACAGAGGTGTAATTGTAAAAGTTTTGAAGTCAGGAGCCCTCCTGGAGAACAGAGGCATAAATTGTTAAAGTTTTGAAGTCAGGAGCCCGCCTGGAGAACGAAGGTGTAATTGTTAAAGTTTTGAAGTCAGGAGCCCGCATGGAGAACAGAGGTGTAACTATAAAAGTTTTAGAAGTCAGGAGCCAGCCTAGAGGACAGAGGTGTAAATTGTTAAAGTTGTGAAGTCAGGAGCCCGCCTGGAGAACAGATGTGTAATTTTAAAAGTTGTGAAGTTAGGAGCCCGCCTGGAGAACAGATGTGTAATTTTAAAAGTTGTGAAGTCAGGAGCCCGCCTGGAGAACAGAGGTGTAATTTTGAAGTTAGTGAAGTCAGGAGCCCGCCTGGAGAACAGAGGTATAATTGATAAGTAGTGAAGTCAGGAGCCCGCCTGGAGAACAGAGGTATAATGTTTAAAGTTGTGAAGTCAGGAGCCCGCCTGGAGAACAGAGGTAGACGACGATAGCCAAGTGAAGACATTTAAAGGATCAGTAATAGGGCACTCAACTGAAGAGCGGAGAGACATAATTGAAGCCGAGAGATCGGTGCAAGGCAGCAACAAAGGAAATGCTACAAAGCAACAAGAAAACACAAGATCAAGTTGGAAGGTCTAGATAGGATTTTTGTAATTCATAGCCTAATCTAGTTTCTTTATTCTTCTTTTAGCATGGTGTAATAAGGGGTCAGCAAGTAGCAGCAACAGCAACAATAGTAAACACAACAGCTTCATGGTAGTCCCAGCTACCAAAACTTCTCGAACTACATTGACCTGATTCCTTTTAAGCCAAGGATATGTAGGAGACCTTTGAAGCAGAGGTTCGGTCAAAAATATTTCAAAAAATACTTCACATGGAGTACTCAAACAGGCAAAAATCGCTCGTATCCGCTCACTTTATCTTTGCACGAAAACTCTTCGTGTTTTCGGACAAAGAGGGGCAGCTGTGAGCACGTGATTTTTGCCTCACATGAATTACTCCCATAAAATCAACAAAAATTGTCTGTTTTTATTGTGTGCAATTTGGTGAATTTTCGTGATATTTTTTGTTATTATTTGCATTTGTTTGTGCTTGTGTATTTTATTTAAATTGATAAAAAAATACCAAAATATGTTACAATTGCATTTAGGATTTAATTTTATAACTAGGATTAATTAAGTAAGTGGTTGTTTTATAAAAATAAAAAAATCACAAAAAATAACGTACTTTGAATTTTAGTGTTTAATTGTGTGATTTGGTATTTAATTATTTGCGATAATTATTATTTAGAGTTAATTAGTATTTGTGATAGGTTAATTTGGTTTTATAATTTAATTTAGGATTTTAATTTTAAGTTTTTTTTTAAAAAGGAAAAAAGAAAATAGGAAGAAAATGGGAAATGAAGAAAAGGAAGTTGGGAAAAACAAATTAAATCATCCCCAAGCCCAAACCCCTGCACCCCCTGAAGCTGTCCAAATTATCCAATTAACCCAGCCCAATACAAATCCCAAATCGGTCTGTCTCAGCCTAAGACCCAAACGACGTCGTTTTTGTAACGGCTAACCTTGGCCGTTGATCTCTGATGATCAAACGGTCCAGAGCTTTGCCCGTTACCCAACCCGACCCGTGTCCTCGTATCCGATCCCCTTTAACTCAAAAATGACCTCGTTTTCCTCCCACCAATTAATATGAATCGTTGATATTGATCAATCCAACGGTTCGTGTTAATTACCCCATTTCAATATACCAAAACCCTTCAAACCCCTTACCCCAAATCAAACCCCCGTCTCTCTTCAAAGATAGCTCTGGTCTCGCTGCCTTACCCCGCCGCTGACCACCCGCCAGAAATCGCCCATGGCGGTGGTCAGCCGCCAAACCCTACCAAATTTACACCCTAAACTCCCCTCACCCCCTTTCTCCGAATCCACAATCCACTTCCTTCGAATCACAGCCAAGCCTGTCGAATATGCGATCCAAACCATGAACCTTAGCGCCGCCACAAGATTCCTCGGTGGCGACGCCACCTCAGAACACCCCCAAAATCATACCCCTGAACCACCAACACCTCCCCATCCCAAATCCCATGTCCTTTTCCCTCGAACCCCTCCCGAACCGTTCGAATATTAGATCATAGATTTAACCATAGATTCCCAAAAGTTCGAATCAGCGAGGTTTTAATGGTTTAGGGTTGTAATCGATTTCAGTTATGTGCTCTCAGTTGAGAACACACGATTGAAGTTTATTCCGACCACAACTTCAGAGATTCGTCAAAGTTTCATGTCAAGAATAGTGTCTGTTAGTTTTGGGGAGGTAAGCTTATTTTTTCCTTTTCCATTTTTCTTTTGTTTTGTTATTTAGTTGCCTCTGTTTCTTCTCCTTCTTCTTCTTTATTGATTAATATAGTTTCTTATGAGGTTATACTTTTATGTTTTATTTTATTCATTCTATTTGTTTTAGTTATTAGCTGGCTTTTGTGTTTAAGTATCGATATCCGAATTAGCCCTAAGGTCAATAGGTTCGGCATAATTGAAACCAGCATGTTTAATGTTATTTGATTCCCTGCTAATCAGCCTGTGTAACTGTTCCGAGTATTCAAATAGGTTCTTTCCTCTTCATTGATTAGTTCCTTGCTAAGATCAATTATGTTTGTTCGTATGTGAAATATTTTCTGATTTCGCTTCAATGTCAAAACTTCTAGGATCACAAATTGATACCCTTTGTGTTGGTCACCTCTTGTTCCTATTTTAGAGAACTGATGGTTTAAGTTGTATAACATTCAAAGCTGTCAGAAGTATTAATTAAGAAACAGAAGTATGTAGGATAGGTTAGGAAATAAGGGAATAAGGGATGCTAACAGATGTTAGTGGTGCACCAGTTTTAAATAGAAAACTTGGAGTCAGTTAGCTTGATTAAAAAATAGAAAAGAGTATGGGTAGTGGAAATTACACTTGTTTAAGAATTTTTAATGAGCTGGAAGTCAGAAACAAGCATGGGTAATGAAAAGGGTTAGAGGGTGCATGTGCTAAGGGAATAAACACGCTGGAAATTCAGAGAATGTGATGGGGGGGGGGGGG
>MU750163.1:46741-58124 GCA_026770625.1 Nicotiana glauca | reverse complement strand
TTGAGCGACCGTGCTAGAACCACGGAACTCGGGAATGCCTAACACCTTCTCCCGGGTTAACAGAATTCCTTATCCGGATTTCTGGTACGCAGACTGTAATATAGAGTCAATCTTTTCCTCGACTCGGGATTCAACCGGTGACTTGGGACACCATAAATCTCCCAAGTGGCGACTCTGAATTAAATAAATAAGTCTCGTTTCGATTGTCCTTTAATTGAAAAAATTCCTTTCACCAAGCCCTTCGCGGGGCGCGGTAGCCTAAAAAGGAGGTGTGACAGTCACTATACAAAATATATACAAAATATATACAAAATGGAATGTCATTATACAAAAAATATACTAAATAGACCGTTATTATACAAAATATGTACAAAATAGACTATTACTATATAAAAATATACTAAATAGACTCCCACTATACAATTTATATACAATTAGCTCTCACTATACAAAATATATACAAAATAGACTGTCGTTATACAAAATAGACTGTTATCTATAGAAAAAATATACAAAAATAGACTGTTATTATACAAAAAATATATAAAATAGACATTTCGTATATGAACTGCATTACATATTTCATTTAATTCTTAGCTAATACTTATCATATCCAAAAGTACAAAATATATACAAAATAGGCTGTCATTATACAAAATATATACTAAATAAACTGTCATTATACAAAATAGATTTCCACTATACAAAATAGACAGTCACTATACAAAAAATATACAAAACAGACATTTCGTGCTACTAGATGCAATATATTTGGGCCGACGGGCCATTTTTTGCAAGTGGGCCAAAACATGGGCTATTAAAATTTTGAGGGGCTATAGAGGTTAGTTTTCTCTAACAAAAAACATAAAATTTATCTTCTTATTAACAAAAACATGAAATTTATCTTCTTAACACTTCCAAAAGTATTAACGAAGCATTCGACTAATTTTAGACTCAGCCGGTAATTTGAAATTTCATTTTAAGTTTAGTGAAGCACTTCTGTTAAGAATCCTTAAGTTCAGTCAATTTGAAGGATAAAAGGACTAATCACTGTTAAACCCAACTTGCTAAAAGTATTGATTTAGCCCGTATTAGCATAACTCAAGATAATGTTGTGATGACCCGATAGGCCATCTCATATTTTAGAACAAAATTTCATATTTCGAAGCTTTAGATATCTCATTTTAGTCTTTCCCGATTTACGTGCATAGTCCGAGTGTTTATCCGAAAGGCTTATTTGTTAAAAACTGATAAAAATAATAACTTTGCCTTAAAATTCATTTGAGTTAACTTCGATCAACGCTTTGGGAAAATAGATCTGGATTCGTATTTTGACGGTCCCGATGGATCCGTATCAAAATATGGGACATGGGTGTATGCCTGAAATTGAATTCAGAGGTCCTTAGCTCGAGTTATTAATTTTTGTTGAAAATTGAAAGTTCAATGATTTTTAAGAATTGACTGATGTTTGGCATTTTGATACCAAATCTGTATTATGGTTTCAAAGCCCGGTATAGGTCCATTATTATATTTATGACTTATCTGTGAAATTTGGTGAGAAACAGAGTCGATTTGATCTGATTCTGATGTTCGGTTGTGAAAATAGAAGTTTTAAAGTTTTCTTGAAAATTTCATTTGATTTGGTGTTCAATTCGTAATTCTAGGTGTTATTTTTGCAATTTGATCGCGCGAGCATGTTCGCATGATATTTTTGGATTTGTGTACATGTTTTGTTTGGAACCTCGAGGGCTCGGGTGAGTTTCGGATAGGTTGCAGATGTTTTTGAAACTTAAAAATCTAGTTTTCTGCAGTTGCAGGTGCCTTTTGGTTTCCTTCTTCGTGTTCGCGAACTCGCTAACGCAAAGTGTTAACTAGGCTGGATAGGTTTTTCTTTTATGCGAACGTGAGACCACGATCGCGAATGCGACTAATAACACGCGAACGCGTAGCAATAGGCAGGATGGGAAGGGGCGTTGAGGTAACTCCACGCAAACGTGAGATCAGTCTTTTGAGCGCGGAGGTAAGGGGGGCTAGACCTTTCGCGAATATGTAGTAGCATTACTTGTGATCGCGTAGGCTATTTAGGCCATGCTTTTCAAACGTGGCGGGCTCTTCGCGAATGCTAAGAAGGCCTGACGCCAGTGATTAAAACAGACTTAAAAACGGGATTTTTGCTATTCTTTCAAAATTTCAAAGGCTAGAAAACTTAGAGACGATTTTCCCAAAAGATTTTCTTCCCCAATTTGTTGGTAAGTGATTCTAACCCACTTTCTTTCAATTACCCATTATATTTCATGAGTTCTCAACCTAAAACCTGGGATTTTCATGGGGAAAATGGGGGTTTGGGTAGAATTAGGGATTTTTGTAAAATTGAAATTTAGACCTCGAAATAAGGTCGGATTTCAAAACTAATTATATAATTGGGCTTGAGGGTGAATGCGCAAATAGATTTTGGTCCGAACCTCGCGTTTTGACCAAGCAGGCCTATGGTCGATTATTGACTTTTTGGGAGAAAGTTTGAGAAATCTAAATTTATGCATTGTAGTTGATTCCTTTATCAATATTTGATATTATTGAGTTAATTATGGCTAGATACTAGTTGTTTTAGGGTCGGATTCTAGGGGAAAAGCCCCGACAGAGCTTTGAATTAACTACGGAATGCGTTAAGTGTTGTGTCTAACTTTGATTTTAGGGAAATGGGAACCATCAGACTATGTGCTATGTGAATTTCATATGAGCGGCGTTTATTCTAGGTGACGAGTGCTTATACGCCGCCGAATTTTCTATTTTCCCTGATTTTTTGCTTTTCCTTAATTATTTCCTTCGATGTCTTAACTGCTATATGCTTTAAATGCTTTCCATGCTGAACTGCTACTTATTAATCAATATCTTCCCCTGTTAATGATGTTAGCTCTTTTTGTAGTTTCATGATTCTCTGCTATTTGCTTAAATTGACTTACTTGCACCTTCTAATTGTCAATTACTAGATGGGGTCTCGCTATGTAGTATTACTTGTGTAGATTTCTATATTTTCCAAGGATTCCTTTTTTGGGTTCAGTTTGGTATTTGTTGATAATAAAGGTTTTTCTAGTTTCAACTGTTGAACTCACTGTGCATATTGACTATTTGGTATTGATATGGTGGGATCGGGCTACATGTCGCAACAGGTGTAATAAAGGTGGATTGATATGGCTGAATAAGGGTGAATTCATACTATATGGTGGGATCGATTTGCACGCCGCAATAGGTGGAATAAGGGTGGACTCATATGGTGTAATAAGGGTGAATTATGATATTTATATTGATATATGGTGGGATCGAGTTGTGCTCCACAACATATTTATATATTATCTTTGTTGTTGATATTATCACGGTGAAATAAGGGAGGATTTTGTGTTGTACCGTGGGATCAAGTTGCACGCCGCAACAACCTATGTGTTTCCATCTCTTGAGTTGTGTTTTATTATTGTTATTATCATTTGAAATGTTAAGTATTGGTAATTCTGGACGATACAGGTAGGTTGTGGTTCTTGTTTTTAGTTGATTGTTTTATCCTACTTTGTATTTTCATTTTTCTGTCATTATTATATGTTGTGTACATGTTGTAGTGTAAGTGACCAACCTTAGCCTCGTCACTACTTTGTCGAGGTTAAGATCGACACTTACAGAGTATTTATATATGAGCTCGTATCGGACAGTATACGGAGACTTGAAGAACAACTGATCTGCGCCCACCGCTCCTGCAGTCCCCTTCTTTGTTTTTATTTAGTTATGTGTCTTCTTTTCGGATAGCTTTATGTTATTTCAGACCCTTGTATCTACTGTTCTAGTAGCTCGTGCACTTGCAACTCCGGGTTCATGGATGTATTAAATGTTTTGTTGTTTTAGTTTCCACATTATTTACTTTGGATTATTGCAGTTAAATCAGTTCTTCTTCATTATTAAATTTAAAACTGTTAAAAAGGATAAATTGTTCTAACATTGGCTTGCCTAGAAAGTGAAATATTAGGTGTCATGATGGTCCCGACGGTGAAAATTTCGGGTCGTGACAAGTTGGTATCGGAGCACTGGGTTAAATATGTTCGACGAGTCACGAGCGAACTTACTAGAGTCTGGAGGATCAGTACGGAGACGTGTGCACTTATCTTCCAGAGGCTTTGCACTTATCTTCCACGAGCGAACAATTTCTATTCTTCTCTGTCGTGCGATTTTATTTGATCATTCCTAATTGAACCCTTCTATTCTTGTTCTCTCGCATATGGCAAGATGGCCTAGGGGATTGGGAGTGAGATTTCTTTACATACGACTGCCAATGTCGCCAGGACGATCGAGGATGTTCTTTCCAAGAGAGAGGGCAGGTGTCAGATAAGAGGCCTCGTCATTTAGTGGTTTTGGTGGTGCCTCATCTGGAGGTAGGGGTACTTTTACTAGGGGTCATCCTCTCAAGCTATATCAGTCAGCACTTCAGGCATCCTATAGTGCTTCAGTGCGTCGTGGTGATTATGTGCCTCATTTTGGGAAGCCAACATACAGTGCATCGCAAGATCCTATCAGTGCACCTCTTATTCAGAGTTACTACCATTGTCATTTGACCAGTTCGATCCAGTCTTAGTTTTAGCAGCCACAACACCAGGATAAAGGTTTTGAGTGTGGTAAGTTTGGGCATACCAGGAGGACTTTTTCGAGATTATTGGGTGACACGCCACAGTAGAGTTCTAGTGCCATGATTTCGGCACCGGTTGCACTACCGCCCGCTCAGCCAACTAGAGGTAGGGTCAGGAAGCCTGAGGCAGAGGTATGACCGCTAGAGGTGGAGGTCAGGCCGTTATGGGTGGAGGTTAGGCCGCTAGAGGTAGAGGCCAGCCAACATGAGTCTGTCCTAGGGATGTGGTTTAGAGTAGTAGGGCCCAGACCCGATGTTATGCTTTCCTAGTCAGGCTAGAGGCTAAGTCATCCATTGCTATTATCATAAGTACTTTTTTAGTTTCCATAGAAATGCTTCAGTTCAATTTGATCTAGGATCCACTTATGAGTTATCCTATTTTGCTTCGTATCTGTTTGTGCCTCGTGATTCTTTGAGTGCTCTTGTGTATGTGTCCACACTTATGAGAGATTCTATTGTTGTAGATCGTAGCTATCATTGGTGTATGGTTATCATTAGGTGTTTTGAGACTAGCATAGATCTTATACTTCATGATATGATTGATTTTGATGTCATTTTGGGTATGGATTCACCGTCACCTTATCATGTCATATTGGATTGTCACGCCAAGATGGTGACCTTAGACTTGCCGAGGTTGCCTCGATTAGAGTGGAGAGAGACTCCTGGCTATTCTAACAGCATGCTTATCTCTTATGTGAAGACTCGACATATGGTCGAGAAGGGGTGTCTAGCTTATTTGGCTTATGTATGTGATTCTAATACGGAGGATCCTTTCATGGATTCAGTACCCATTATTCGTGAGTTTCCAGAGGTGTTTCCTGTAGAGATGCCGGGGATGACACCCAACAGAGATATTGACTTCTGTATTGATTTGGCTCCGGATACTCAGCCCATTTTTATTCCGCCACACCGCATGGCCCCGCCAGAGTTGAAAGAATAGAAAGAGCAATTGCAAGATTTATTTGATAAGGGCTTCATTAGATCTAGTTTCTCTCCCGAGGGTGCACTTGTGTTGTTCGTGAAGAAGAAGGATGGATCGATGAGGATGTGCATAGATTATTGGTAGTTGAACAAATTCACCATCAAGAACTATTATCCATTACCGAGGATTGATGACTTATTTGATCAGCTTCTGGGTGCCAAGGTATTTTCAAAGATTGATTTGAGCTCTGGCTACCATCAGTTGATTATTAGGTTATCTGATGTCCCTAAGACAACTTTTCGGACCCGGTACGGGCATTATGAGTTTCTAGTGATGTTATTTAGGCTGACAAATGCTCCAGCAACATTTATGAATTTGATGAACCGGGTGTTCAGGCCTTATCTGGATTCCTTTTTTATTGTGTTTATTGATGATATTTTGATCTACTCCCACAGTCAGGAGAAGCATGAGCAACATCTTCGGATCATTCTTAAGGCTCTGAGAGACATCCCGTTATATGCTAAGTTTTCAAAATGCGAGTTCTGGTTGAGCTCAATTGCTTTCTTGGGGCACGCCGTATCAGTAGAAGGCATTTAGGTGGATCCTAAGAAGATTGAGGCAATTCAGAACTGGCCTAGACCCACATCAGCTACGTAGATTCGGAGTTTCTTGGGTTTGGCGGGATATTACCGTCGGTTTGTGGAAGGGTTATCATCTATAGCATCCCCATTGACCAGGTTCACCCATAAGGGTGCCTTTTTAGATGGTCCGACGAGTGTGAGGCAAGCTTTTAGAAGCTCAACACTACTTTGACTACGACACTAGTGTTGGTGTTGCTCACAGGTTCAGAATCTTATACGGTATATTTTGATGCATCTCGTATTGGTCTTGGTGTAGTATTAGTGCAGGGCGGCAAGGTGATTGCGTATGCATCACGGCAGCTGAAGGTTCACGAGACGAATTACCTTATTCATGACTTAGAGTTGGTAGCCATTGTTCATGCGCTGAAGATTTGGAGGCATTATCTTTATGGCGTGTTGTGTGAGGTATTCACGGATCATCGGAGTTTGCAGTATTTGTTCAAGCAAAAGGAGCTCAATTTGTGCAGAGAAGGTGGTTGGAACTATTGAAACACTATGATATCACCATCTTGTATCATCCCGGGAAAACCAATATGGTGGCCGAGGCCTTGAGTAGGAAGTCGGTGAGAATGGGCAGCCTTGCGTTCATTCCAATCGGTGAGAGACTGTCACGCCCCGAACTTGGGGGGGGGGGGGAGGCGAGACCGGCACCCAGTGCTTCACCTATCCTTGCGTACCAACTTGATAACTAAGGGACTCTGAACATATGATGTCATACTTTAGGCCATGGGCCATATTGCAAGACGACAGTGAATGTTGACTAAATATCAATATAAAACTTGGTCGATAAGGCCGTCATATTTATTACAGCTGACAAACCAACCAAATACATAAAAGGCCTGAAAGCCCAACATACTGCAGTAACTGACAAGATATGTCTACAAGCCTCTACTAATGGATATACTTTGATTGGAACGGCTCTCTGACCTACTCAAGACATATATACGTATATATATAAGATATACATAAGGCTCTAGACCCGGAAACTCCGAAAGTCATGGAGCTTACCGATCAAGCTGAACTCGGGCAACACTTATTGAAGAGGCCTACTCGTCTATCTGTCTGACCTGCATGCATGAAATGCAGCACCCCCAGAAAAGGGATGTTAGTACGAAATAATGTACTAAGTATGTAAGGCAATATACTGAAAGCTGAAACTGAACTGATAATATAATAACTGCAAGTAGCTGGAAGTCAAAGATAATCTGAAGATATGCTTACCTGCTGATACTGACTCAATTCTCTCAATATAGTAAGTAAAATAGTTGTGCGGCCCTATAAGGCTCAGTGTGTGTGTGTGTGTGTGTGTGTGTGTGTGTGTGTGTGTGTATATATATAGGCTCACTCATAAGCGCTCGACCATACTAGGCTCCGTATCTCGACCAATTGGGCTTGCTCATATGCGCTCGGCCACAGTAGGATCGTCATATAACTTACCATCTGATCGGAGGTCCCAATAGGGGCCTGCCCATCGATTATAGCTCGATGGTAATGAAAATATTTTTAATACTATATATATAAACTCCCTGCTCTCTTGACTGTAAGAGGAAAATACTCAATGGAATATAAAGTCCCGATAAGGAGAATATTGTAACTTACAAAACTAGAAAAATATACATAACTTATGAGATAGCAAAATATACGCATATTCCGGAATATGAATTTTTCTCTATGGCTTGTTTCCAAACTTGTGTAATGACGAGATCATGCAAAATAAAGGAAGAGCGTAGCCTTGACATACCTATTTCTTGAATTATTTGAACAAATTTGCTTCTGCGAAATTTACACACGAAATTTGGCTTTGGATTTCGTTGAAATTTTAAACGAAACTGCTTCTGTTCTTTTGAACCAAGTGACGTTCTGTTTTTTTTTTTTTTTTTTTAAAACCAAATCAGAAATAGACTTGGATTTGAATGGTGAATTGAAACGAAAGTAAATTCACTATGCCAAATTGAAACGAAATGGATCCTCCGAAAGCGTATGTTCTGTAACGTTTTTGATTTCAAAACAATGAATTGAAATGAAGCCAAAGACTTTTAAAATGAAGGTAACGTTTTTTATTTCAAAACAATGAAATGAAATGAAGGCAAAGACTTTTTAAAATGAAGCTAACGTCAGATTCTTGGATATTCAAGGCTTTCCCACTAAATGATATGGATATACTTTACAAGTCTTTAAGACTAGATAACATGCTTGGTTAGTTTATTTAATAGCCATCTCGCAAAATGACTACTTAGTCATTTTTAACTTTGTGGCTTCTTGCCACGTGGGGTGGTGGGATAATTTATTATTTTTTATTCACTTATTAGTTAACTCGGTAATGTCTTCTTATCCAGTAATTAATCAATTATCCGTAAAATTTAAAAGTTGACTTAACTTAATTAAATACTACTCTATTTTAACATACCTTGTACGCCTTACTAGCATGCTTATGTAGTACCTTGTATGACACTAGTCCATAAATACCGGATAGTATCGTTCAACCTGTATTTTATCCCAAAATGACAAATTTGGACAAAATATATTTTCTTTGACTTGCTCCCCCTGTCACCTTCATGAATTTACTAATCGCTTGTGAAATAGCATAATCCTTATAATATCCAAATAATCTTTTACGTGGATTGATGCCAATTACCTTATGATAAATTTAACGTACAATACTTCAAGGTGCAACATTGTCGTAACTTAATACTACAGAGCGTAACATCACCGTAATGTAATACTGCTGGGTGCAATACTGTCGTAATATTTTACTGCAGGACATACTATTGATGTAATATTGCGGGGCATAAAAGAGACCGCTTGCATTAGATATTCAGTCCTTGGCCAATAAGTTTGTGAGGTTGGATGTTTCTGAGCCAAGTCGTGTTCAAGCTTGTACAGTCGCTCGGTCTTCATTGTTTGAGCGCATAAGGGAATAACAATATGATGACCCTAATTTGCTTGTCCTTAGGGACACAGTGTGGCATGGTGATGCCAAGCAGGTTACTGTTGGAATGATAGAGTTTGGAGGATGTAGGATCATGTTTGTGTGCCTAATGTGGATGGAATTCGTGAGTTGATTCTTCAGGAGGCCTACAGTTTCGGTATTCTATTCATCTGAGTGCCACCAAGATGTATCAGGACTTGCACCATCATTATTGATGGAGGAGGATGAAGAAGGATATAGTTGCATATGTAACTCGGTGTCTAAATTGTCAGCAAGTAAAGTATGAGCATTAGAGACCTGGTGGTTTGCTTCAGAAGATAGATATTCCTGAGTGGAAATAGGAGCGTATCACTATGGATTTCGTTGTTGGACTCCCACGGACTCAGAGGAAGTTCGATGTAGTTTGGGTCATTATGGATAGGCTGACCAAGTCAGTGCATTTCCTTCCTATGGCAGTTACCTATTCTTTAGAGCGGTTGGCAGAGATTTACATCCGCGAGATCATCCTTCTTCACGATGTGCCCGTGTCTATCAATTTTGATCGAAGTATGCTATTCACCTCGCACGTATGGAGGGTAGTGTAGGGTGAGTCAGGCACACAGGTTGAGTTGAGCACAACATTTCATCCTCAAATAGATGGACAGTCTGAGCGCACTCTTCAGATATTGGAGGATATGCTTTGCGCTTGTGTTATACACTTCGAAGGCTCTTGGGATTAGTTCTTGCCGCTTACAGAGCTTGTCTACAACAACAACTACTAGTCGAGAATTCAAATGGCTCCCTACGAGGCATTATACGGTCGGCGGTTCCGATCACAAGTTGGATGGTTCGAGTCAGGGGAGGCTCGGTTATTGCGTATAGATTTAGTACAAGACGCCTTGAATTAGGTAAAGATTATTTAGGATAGACTTCACACATCTCAGTCTAGGCAGAACACTTATGCCAACCGTCTTTGTGATGTTACATTCATGGTTAGAGAGAGAATATTGCTCCGGGTATCACCCATGAAGGGTGTAATGAGGTTTGGAAAGAAGGGAAAGTTGAGCTTTAGTTACATCGAACCTTTTGAGATTTTTCAGATAATGGGTGAGGTGGCTGACAAGCTCGCATTGCCCCTAGGTTGTGAGCAATTCATTCGGTATTCCAAGTGTCCATGCTCCGAAAGTACCAGAGTAATCCTTCTTATGTGCTAGATTTCAGCTCTGTCCAGTTTGACAAGGATTTGACTTATGAGGAGGAGCCGGTGGATATTCTATCCTAGCAGGTTCATCAGTTGATATCAAAGAGTTATCCATCAGTCTGAATACAGTGGAGAGGTCAGCCCATTGAGTCAGCTACTTGGGAGTTTGAGTCAAACATTCAGAGTAGATATCCACATCTTTTTACCAGCCCAAGTACTTTTCTATGTCCGTTCGAGGCTGAATGATTGTTTTAGAGGTGGAGCATGTTATGACTCGATAGGTCATCTCATGTTTTAGAACCAAATTCAGTATATCGAAGACTTATATATCTCATTTTAGCCTTTCTCGATTTGCGTTCTCGGCCCGAATGTTTATCTGGAAGGCTTATATGCTAAAAACTAATAAAAATAAGAATTTTGCCTTAAAATTCATTTGAGTCTACTTCGGTCAACGTTTTAGGCAAACATACCCTAATCTGTATTTTGACGATTCCGGTGGGTTCGTTTCGAAATATGGGACATGGGCTTATGCCCGATATCAAATTCGGATATCCGTAGCTCATGTTATTAATTTGTTTTTAAAAATTGAAGTTTGAAAGTTTGATGATTTTTAAGAATTGACTGATATTTCACCTTGTTGATACCGGGTCTATATTTTTGTTTCGAAGCCTGATACAAATCCATTATTATATTTATGACTTGTCTATTAAAGTTGGTGAGAAACGGAGTTGGTTTGAGGTGATTTTGATGTTCGGTTACGAAAGTAGAAGTTTTAAAGTTTTCTTGAAAATTTTATTTGATTTGGTGTTCAATTCGTAATTCTAGGTGTTATTTTGGCGATTTATCGTGAGAGCAAGTTTGTATGATATTTTTAGACTTTTGTGCAAGTTTGGTTTGTAGACCCGAGGTCTTGGGTGAGTTTTGGATAGGCTATGGATGTTTTTGAAACTTAGAAATCTCGTTTTCTGCAGTTTCAGGTGCCTTCTGGTTTCACTTTTCGCGTTTGCGAAGGTACTCTCGCGAACACAAAGTATGTACTGGGATGAGT
>MU750163.1:3195-44525 GCA_026770625.1 Nicotiana glauca | reverse complement strand
GTGTGGGGGGGGGGGGGGGGGGTTCTCTACAAGAATGCGACTAGTCAGACGCGAACGCGTAGCAATAGGTAGGCTGGGAAGAGGAGTTGAGGCAACTCTACGCGAAAATGAGATCTGTCTCGCGAACGCGGAGGTAAGGGGGGCTACACCTTCACGAACGCGAAGCGTTACTCGCGATCGCGTAGGCCATTAAGTCCATGCTTTTCGCAAACATGGAAGGCCTTTCGCGAACGCGAAGAAGGTCTGACGTTAGTGATTAAAACAGACTTGAAAAACGGGATTTTTGCCATTCTTTCAAAATTTCAAAAGCTAGAAAACCTAGAGATAATTTTCCCAAGATATTTTCTTCCTCAATTTGTTGGTAAGTTATTCTAACCCACTTTATTTTAGTTAACCATTACATTTTATGAGTTTTCAACCTAAAATCTAGGATTTTCATTGTGGAAATTGGGGTTTGGTAGAATTAGCGATTTTTGTTAAATTGAAATTTAGACCTCAAATTGAGGCTAGATTTCGAAACAAATTACATAATCGGGCAGGGGGATGAATGAATAAATGGATTTTCGTCTAAACATCGAGTTTTAACCAAGCGGGCCCAAGGTCAATTTTTGACCTTTTGGGGAAAGTTTGAAAAATCTAAATTTATGCATTGTAGTTGATTCCTTTAGAAATATTTGATATTATTGAGTTAACTATGGCTAGATACGAGTGGTTTGGAGGCGTATTCTAGGGGAAAGGCCTCGGTAGAGCTTTGAATTGACTGTAAAGTAAGGTAAGTATTGTGTCTAACCTTTACTTTGAGGGAAATAGGAACCCTCGGACTATGTGCTGTGTGAATTTCATGTGAACGGCATATATGCAAGGTGACAAATACTTATACGTCGGCAAGTTATCTGTTTTCCCAGATTTTCCGCTTTTCCTTAATTATTTCCTTCCATGTCTTATTTGTTATATGTTGTAATTGCTTTCTATGCTTAAGTTCTACTTATTAATCAATATCTTCCCATGTTAATGATGTTAGCTCTTTTTATTGTTTCATGATTTCCTATTAGTTGCTTAAATTGACTTATTTGTACCTTCTAATTGTCAATTACTGAATTGGTCTCGCTGTGTAGTATTACTTGTGTAGATTTCTATATTGTACAAGGTTTCCTTTTTTGGTTCAGTTTGGTATCTGTTGATTAGTTTGGTATTTTTTTTATCATAAAGGTTTTTGTGATTTGAATTGTTGACCTGATTGTGCACATTGAGTATTTGATATTGATATGGTGGGATCGGACTGGACGCCGCAGCAAGTGTAATTATGGTGGATTGATATGGTGGAATAAGGATAAATTCATACTGTACGGTGGGATTGGGTTGCACGCCGCAACAGGTGAAATAATAGTGGACTAATATGGTAAAATAAGGGTGAATTATGATATTGATATTTATATATGGAGGGATCGGGTTGTGCGTCGCAATATATTTGTATATTATCTTTGTTGTTGATGTTATCACATTGAGATAAGGGAGAATTTTATGTTGTACAGTGGGATCGGGTTTCACGCCGCAACAACCTATATGTTTTCATTGCTTAAGATGTGTTTTGTTTTCGATATTGTCCTTTGAAATGTTAAGGATTGGTAATTCTAGACGACACTGGTTTACTTCTTGAGGCTGTATTTATTATTTTTAGTTGATTGTTTTATCCTTCTCCGTATTTCTATTTTTCTGTTATAATTATATAATGCGTACAAGTTGTAGTGTAAGTGACCCGTCATATCCTTGTCACTACTTCGTCGAGGTTAGGCTCGGTACTTACAGAGCACATGGGGTTGGTTGTACTCATACTATACTTGCATTTCTTATGCAGATTTTGGAGTCGGTCCCAATAGCGGTTACCAGTGAGCTCGAATCGAGCAGCGTACAGAGACTTGAGGTACAACTGCTCAGCGCCCGCAGTTCCTGGAGTCCCTTTCTTTGTTTTTATTTAGCTGTGTATCTTCTTTTCGGAAAGTTTTATGTTATTTCAAACCCTTGTATGTACTGTTCTAGTAGCTCGTGCACTTGTGACACTGGGTTCAGGGATGTATTAAACATTTGACTATTTTAAGCTTCCACATTATTTACACATTATTATAGTTAAATCAGTTCTTCTTCATTATTAAATTTTAAACTGTTAAAAAGGATAAATTGTTCTAAGGTTGGCATTCCTAGCAAATGAAATGTTAGGCGTCATCACGATCCCACGATGGGAATTTCAGATCGTGACAAATGTATGAAATTGCTGCAACTATATTTCAACTCTTCCTCATCATACTCTACGTTGCTAGATTTGTATAATGTGTATTCTAATGTTTAAACTACGGGTGTTAATGGGCAAGTTGAGCCAAATGTCAAAATGAACTGAATTAATAAATGGGTGAGTAATGATCCGTCTGAACTAGACTGAAATGAACGGAGTGAAAATGAGCGAAACAATACATCATAACCCAACTTTCCCAACTTTTATTTGTTTTCTTATAATTGCTTAATTAACATGTCTTGTTTTGGTGGCCAATGAAACTTGTGAAACTTCCCTATAATAAGGGCAGCACTTCTCACGTCAGAAATGCACCAGTAAGATTTGAGAATTCATCTCCTGTATCTTTTTCTCTTCCTTTATTAATTGGGAGTATTTTATAAAAGAATAATAGTTGTATTATAAAATAATAAAAGAACAAGAACAATATTACAGAGAAAGAGAGAGAATTCTTATTGAATTTTGAGGTGAATTACAATGGAATAGAACCCTCTATTTATAGGGAGAAAGTGACTTAGCCACCAAGTAACAAACTCTAAGATCACTCCAAAATATAGACATTCACCTTAAATAGAATTCTATTTATAACACTCCCCCTTGAATGGCTATTCAACAGATAATGTGCCTCGTTAAAACCTTAACTAAAATAAAACCCAGTGAAAAAAAAATCTAGTAAAGGAAAAGGAGTACACATATCTAGCAATACGCCTTTTGGTTGCCTCGTTAAAAACCTTGCAAGGAAAACTCAGTGGAAAAAATCTTGTAAGAGAAAAATAATACAATGCCTATTAACTCCCCATGATGAGAGCATCAATTCACATATTTAAGCATTTGCATTCCAATCTTGTGCACCATCTTCAAAAGATCTTTGGTAGAGATTTGATAAACAAATCAGCTATATTAACTTGAATAAATTTGTTTCACCTTGAAATCATCATCCCTAATAGATGTATTGTCTTCATATGATCTTATTGGAATCTTCAGTCCAATATCTTCACATAGAGGTGAAAACTCTTGCTATCATATTATCATGCCCATAGTTATAGCAAGATATATTTGTACACAAATTGCACCGAGGAAGTGGTACTTCAAGATCAAGAATTGTATATGCTTCAAGAAACTTAAATCTTTCATGGATTGTCATATAAGTTAAGTTATGTAAGCCATTTAAAAAGTCTTTAGATATATATCAAGTTTTCATGTCATGCTAGACATATAAGATATCGAAAACTGATTACACATATCATTAACTTTATACTTTCAAGTGTTTGAACTACATGTCCAAAACAACATGTCTTTCATATGAAACTAATTCTATTTGAATTGTTTCTCTAGACGTAAGATCCTCATATATATATATATATATATATATATATATATATATATATATATACATATATATATATATATGTCGTCGACAAATATTTTATATCGGTTCCAACCTTCTTGTTTTCATATAGACATAACATAGAAATCTCTTCATTCATATATTCAGGTACCTGAATCTCTCTTGAGATTTTATGAAGTGCTATGTCATGTGATCTTCTAAATCACTTTCCTCCTTTATTATGATCATTTTCTCATCTTCTTTATCAAGAAGTTTATTAGAAACCGATTTGTCTATACGCTTTAAGTGTACCATAGACTTTGTCTTTCTAGGACTTAATAGGAGCAATTTCAATAAGAATATAGTTACTTTCTTTGGGTCAGCAAATGCGTCCGGCATGCTTTGCAATATATTGCAGATGGATTATTTTTTATGAACTTCAAGTTCATATTATCTTAGTCGAGGATGTAGATGTACAAATGATAATTCATTCTACATAATATTTTCTCAACTGTTTATCATGTCTCCCCCTCATTTTAGAAATACTAACTTGTTTCCTCAACTTTGATAACCTATCTTTGTGTGTTATGGTGTTAATCAAAATATACACCACATAACAATAATAATAAGATGAAATTATTTGGTTCCTGATCCTGAATCACTTGTGAGGGGATAATATAATATACTTTTGTATATAATGTATATCAAATTGATATATTAAATTTTGTTCTCAAACAATTGCTTAGCTATTAAGTGGAGGCACTCAATAAAGTCTTTTTCTAAACCAACTATGATGTAAACTAACTTATCATGATGAATTATCCTGAATAACAAATCTGGAGATTATGCTCTAAATCAAATTATTGAGCAAGTTATCTCGCAAACACCATATTGCGTGTTAATAATAATTGCGCAAGTAACCATCTCATAGATGCATCTTATATGATATACATGGCAGGTGAATGAGCCCATATTCACCTTTGATATTTCTAGCATTCATGAGATTCAATCCCAATTTTAGTTGGTCTATAAATTAATAAGAATGAGCGACGTAAGAGAATTTGTAAAGAACTTTCTAGTTCTTTAATATTTATCCATATGAACTCTCTTTTATTTTTGCACATCATACTTAAATTGATATGGCTTAACCAATTATGCCAACTGAATAAATTACCAATATTGATAAACTTCAGGTTTACACCATGGCATGTGTAATTATCAATAAACTCCGAGTTTATTATGATATGAGTTTTTATATAAATAAACATCCACTTTAGTATGGTATTATTTCATTTGTGTAGTACAAACTGAAAAATAAAGCGGGTAAATTTTTACATACATATTATCCGGCTACAAGTTGTATTAATAGAAGATATTAAATCTTTCCTTTATTTGTAGTCTCAATATAATCAACCGCTTTCGCGTATACTTTGGAAACTGAATAAGTTTCTTTGACAATTACTACAATATAATACCTTATTGGTAATCAGTTGTGTTTCTCCAAAATAGTAATAATTAGCTCTTCCAGAACTCTGAGTTAATTTGGTACTACCACATATTCATCAACATCCATATGGTGAATATCTCTTTTAAAGAGAATGTTATACCATTATGGGTATGGTCAAAATTATATGCAAGATCTGTTTCTTGTATTACTCTTGTCTTTTAATAATCGGAATGCCAAAATATTTTGGCGTACAATAGGTACGTGACCAATGACCATTCATGCCATAATAATGATATTATTTTCTTATATCATCTCAGACATCCTTCTAGAGGTGAGTGTGGTATATTCACTACTACTAGCACATTCATATTCTTTGAAGAATGAATATCTATTCATAAATTACATGTTGTCACATTCAAAACATGAATGGACCATAATCATCTCTATGTGTTTTACAAAATCTCTTGTCAAATTAATGACAAATATTACTTTCACATAGTGAATGATTATTTTGAGAATACTTATTGTTCTCATTACCACAATGATGACGATATAATTTTGTCTATTACCACGTCCACATACATTGTTCATTCATGGTAATACATTTGTCTTCTTTCAGACGTATTACATACTGCTATCACATTCTCTTAAGGAAATGAGAATGGTGCAAATTCAATAGGACGAGTTTTCATTCTTTTCCCACAATTATACATGAATTTGATCATGGTAAGACATATAAAGTTCATCACTTCAGGTGATTATAATTTCTTACAAACTCCACTAGAGTTATAATCAAACTTTATTGTCTTTGCTTGTATATAAAATCAAATTATAGAATTTCAAGAATTTAAAAGAGAAAAATAAAGCAAAATACTTACCTTAAATCTAAAACTTAATCATGAAGGAAGTTTATCGAATAATTGACAACCATTATGCTCTATCCCAAAGCTTCTACTCAATTGGTTAGAGTTTCGTGCTGATAAAGTGTTATAAAAAATGAAAGAACAAGAGCAATATTGCAGAGAAAGAGAGAGAGGGAATTCTTATTGAATTTTTAGGTGAATTAGAATGGAATAGAACCCTCTATTTATAGGGAGAAAATAACTTAGCCACCAAATAACAAACTTTAATATCTCTCCAAAATATAGACATTTACCTTAAATAGAATTCTATTTATAATAATATGTTGGAAAATATTTGTGTTAATCCTTTTTTGGAGTGATCATATAAGGTTATTCCTTAGGCATATTTCTGGTTGATATGGGTATTATTTCTAATTTTGTACTCAATTTGGTACTCTTGTTGGTTTAGTAAAATTATTTCTTTTCGCTTGTAGACATAGATTATTCGAGGCGAAGACAGATTTTAACTTTATGGGTTCTGAATCCTAGAACAATGATTTCATGCGCCATTTACTATGATTTCTAAATTTAATATTTGAACGTATTTAATTACTTTCTTAACACAAATATATTATTTGGACAAAAGCTATTGAATTAGGTGAACCCCTAACCAAAATCGCGTTATATTTATGCCTCATTTATTTTCTTTCGTTACCGTCATTTTTTGCTTGCATTGTCTTTATTATTTTCATTGTAACACTACTCTGTTTAATTCCATACTACTCGGGTTCCTAACAAACATAGAATCTTTCACGGTTATATAAGGGCGGCTAGTGTATTTTTATCAAATTAAGAGATAATTGCAAAGTTATCCTATTGTACAATGTGCTGTCGCCTTTCGACGTGATGTTAGATTTCACCATTGACGCGTGTACTACACTTACGGATGCTTCTCTCTTCAGTTTAATTCTTCTAGCACCCCATTCAGAAGACAACTGAGTTAGAGTTCGGAATCGAAATGTTATATTTTTGGATTTAAAATACTTAAATAGATGAGAAAAAATTTAATGACCAAAATATATAAAATACAGTTATGAGCCATATTTTACCTTAACATTACGTGGTTCATAACTTCATTTTACATATTGTGGTCACTAAATTTTTTTCTCACCTATTTAAGTACTTTGAGTCCAAAAAAACAACATTTTGGTTCCGGACTCAACTGAATTAGCCATCAAACAACTTTAGGAGCACTTCCCTGCTCATCCTCAAGTTCATCTTCTTCTCTTATTCTACTTTCTTACTGTTCTATTCATTGTTAATTGAACAATAGCTATAACTTCAAGAGAAATCTCCCACTTTTGGTAATAAGTAAAAACTTTAAGTTGTTAAAAGAAAGAATAATATTTAGGTTGATTGACTAAAAAGTGTTAAACCTTCTAGTTAAACTAATTAATAATGAGATGTAGGCTAAATTTTAGTTAAAAATAATAAATTCTAGATCGAATGTGGTAGGGAATCGATGTAGTGAACGGGTAACATACATAAGCAATAAATATAAAGAATGATAATAAATATAATAAGAAGGAATCTACCGCCCAATTATTAAATGATTTGGATGGTTCCTTCCCCTGACAGCAACGTGGAAAGAAGAGAAATGAAGATGACTATTGTCACACTCCCTTTTTCACTACACCCGCGAGGGCGTAAAGGAGTTTTTCCAGTTAAAGTACATTCGAAACGATATTTATTATTACAATTCAGAGTCGCCACTTGGGAGATTAATGGTGTCCCAAGTCACCGGTTGAATCCCGAATCGAGAAAATTATTGACTCTGTTTAACAGTCCGCGATCCAGAAATTCGAGTAAGGAATTATGTTAACCCAGGAGAAGGTGTTGGGCATTCCCGGATTCCGTGGTTCTAGCACGGTCACTCAGTTGTCATATTTGGCTTATTTATTTGATTTTAGTACATGTTTTGACCCATGTGTTTTAACTTTTATTATTATTTTAAGAGAATTGCAACGTCCTGAAAATATGTCTCGAACTGCGTCACATAAATGCACCCGCGATTTTTGACACATTTCGACTTCGTTGAGATTTGAATTTGGGTCACATAAATGTGCACCCGTATTTAGGAAGGTAAAATTATTTAAGTAACGGATCTAAATCAACTAACATGTTATTATCTTTGGGGAAAGCCATGGAATTCGCTAAACGGCCCGTCCCGAATTCTAAGTGTTTGATATAGACATTTAAAGAGGGCCCCGCAATTTATGTATTTTTGTTTGGTGGGGCTCATCTCATTTGTTATTTAAGGTCAACCTAAAGCAAACTACAATTTTCTACTTGATTTTGTCTCTAATAATAAAAGAAGAAGTCTTAGCTAATTAATATGTTTGAAGGATCCCAAAATTCCAATATTTCGATTTCAGCAAATAGGCCCAATAACTACATGAGAAGGGCATGACGTTTTTAACAATGGGTTCAAAACAGCCAGGCTTCATTATACAAGAATTGGACAGCCTGGGCTTGTAATAGCTCATGTACCCAAATATCTAATTAGACCTGGGCTTACTGATCCATTTTCACAGACTGGACGGCCCAAACTTTGTGCGACACAAACAAAATTTGCTAAATCTCAATTATAGTCTATACGCATTGATTCAAGTGTTTCACTAGTAAAAGCTTTGGGTAGCACCAATGATTAGAGTGAATTAGGACTATTCAAGGTAATTATCACCTACTGGCGAAAAGCAATTCTTAATGTGCTATTGCAATTATCAACTTAAGATCACCATTATACAAATATGAAAATCTATCCCGTCCAGTTGTACTTAATTAACGTCAATTGCTACTTCTACCCGAACATACTTGTGAGTTGATATGATGATAAACTAACGTCTAACCAAATAGGCTTTCACAATGCTTTTAGCTACTGAAGTTTGAACTAGTCACCTATTTTCAAGCCTTTGATTTCAGATTAGCACATGGTGATGCATAATACGACTTTCACAATGAATCGAACTAACACTATTGAATACAAAACACTCATACAACCATAAGAAGAACTGAATTAGCTTGACAGCTCACAGTCCAAACAGTCCATTTTTACCATCCAGTTCTTAATCCAAACATACAACTTGTCCTAACAGAATTACAATGTTATGCTACTCAACTTTAAATGAGCTAAATTATCGACTAATACACAAATGAAGCAGGGAAGAACAAGATCAGCAAGCAGAAGAGCTAAGAGGCCTTTTCCATATGATTTATTCAACTCAATTACATGTTATCAGGAGTTTAAAGCTTGTACCTGGAATTTGAATCAAAATTGAAAGAGGGAAAAGTCAGCAACAGTAGTAGACAGCAAGATCAAACAACAACAAACCAATTTTGGCCCTAGAACAGTCTCATAGATCCAGAAATGATTTGCAGAATTTCGAAGACAACAAACAGGAGGAATTTATGAACCAGAACAGCTTTACCAAACCCAGGAATACACTACTTGTGGAGAATGAGAGGGAATTTTTGAGAGGCTCCAAACCTCTTCTTTTCTTAAGGCACTAAAGGCTGCCTTATATAGGCAAAGCTAAGGGTCCTATCAGATTTTTGATTTACCCCTATAATCCCTCTTTTATTTCAAATTTTAGCTGTTTAGTCCCTTACTTCCTGACTTGTTACCCAAGTTACACCCCTAAGTTATAAAAATTCTAATTTGAAACTCATCTAGAATGTTCTAGAGCTTCCAATTCAGTTATTTAAAAAATTCCATGCCCTTGAACTACCTATCTTACCCTTGACTTGGTCCTTAAATCACTAACCTACCCTCAGCCCTGTTAACTAACCAAACAACCTGTTAAACTAATTATTCCAAGACAATTAATCAGCCAAACAAAGTCTGTAACAAATCCTAACACTTAACTAGCTATTTGAATTACAAACTACTATTAGCTATCAACAGTCAAACAACAAACAAAACACCGTCTATATTAGAAGGAAAATCAATATGAGAATCAAATTATAATCAAACCAATCTAACTCTAAGTCGATCTTACAAGGAATGAAACACTAAGATGAGAAAGAAAGAACAAAATCAGGAACTAATGCCTACGAAAAAATCTACAGATAATAATAAAAATAAAGAACAAGGAGAATTTAAACAAAAACTTTACTGATTGACAATTATCACAACGTAATCAGAACATGCAGAAAAGATAATCAAATAAAAGGGAAAAGATCTTACTGATTTGGCCTTCGACTCGACTAATCTCGAATTTGATTTTCAATTAGCGTTATATGTTTATTTTGTCCAAAATAAACATATAACATTAATTAGAAACCCACAGAGATGCTTGAAATTCTTAGAACGGGTTGAAAGCTTCGAACCCTAGATTTGAAATTCGCGGAATTCCGCTTGGATTTGAGGGATTCTAACTTGGGATTTGGAGATAGGGGGACTAGGAGAGTTAGGGCGTTGGAAAGAGGAGGTTATGAGGAATGCATTGTGTGAATTTGAGGGCCATTGGATGCCGGTCGCCACCGTGAGATGATTTCCGGCGGCGGCGGCGTTAGGGTGGAGCCGGCGGAAGGGACAGAGGGGATTAGGGTTGTACGAGGATGATACATATTTGGTCTCTAGGTTAGTGAAACGTTTTGGACATATTAATGTAAAATGGGGAAAGAACTCTAGCCGTTGGACCAAAGAAGATGGATGACCTGGATCTATGGACGCGAAACGACGTCGTTTTGTATATGGGGGCTGGACCGGATCAAGACCTTAGGGCTGGGGTCAATTCAAACTGGGTTTGAGAAATTGGGCGCTAATTAATTTGATATTGGCCCAATCTTGGTGGCCTGCTTTTTTTTTTTTCAATTCTATTCTTTTATTGTTTTCTTTCTTTTTTCGTTTTTTTTGTTTTCATTATTTATATTTTCTGATTTTTATTAAATACCAAATTCAAAAGTAAAAACCCACATTGACTTCTAAAATTATTATTCAATTCCCCAAATACACTAATTTCTAATTAAACACAAACTAAGATAAATTAAAACTAAAAATACAAAAGGACCATTTTTGTTATTTTCTTCTTTATAAAGTAACTCAGTTAATCCTTAAATGCAAATGTCAAGTATATTTTTTATATTTTTATATGAATTAAAATTCACAAATAAAAATGCAAACAAAAAACAACACAAAAATTCACAAAATTGCAAAATAATGAAAGAAATCATTTTTGTTGAATTTTTGGGAATAATTTATATAGGGCAAAAATCACGTGCTCACAACTATGGAATCTTTGGATCTTGTGGACGAAGGCCAATAACACGCGCTTGACTAATAGAATCCATGAACAAAATGACTTTTCGTATATTCTCTCAAGTCAACATTTTACAATGTGTTTTTTCCTCTCAGAAAGTGAAGACCCCCCTTTTGTTCTCTAACTCTTCCTATTTATAAGAGATATCTCTAAGAAACCTTAAAAAAATACAAAATAAGGAATATCCAAAGGAATATTCGTTGTGTCCATATTTGAACCTATCATACCGTTATTTTTTCACTTCAGCTACTCGTCTTTGACAACAGGCCTCTCGAGCACAACTTATCGCTATTATACTGTGGTCGATCCCATCCTTAATCCCGTTTATTTACTATTACCAAATCTCCAAATTTAGACCAATACATAGGTGTTGAAGGAAGTATCTAGTAAATTTTTTCGTCAATAAGCTTCATAAGGCTTCTCAATATATGGCAGCCATTTATTAAGAGGAGAACTTAGTGGCTTCAATTAAAGTGCACCCTATCTTTTATTTTTACAGCTATGGCATGTTAATTTACAAGTGCAATAGTTATATCTAGACAGTTTGGAGATCCTTTACCTTTCGTGTTCTTGTTCTTTTGTTTCTGCAGATTGTACTGGCTGTTTTTATAAATACGATGCCTCCTAATGGCAAAATGCAAAGTTTAACTACGAATGTACTTGGCAACCTTCCTGAAAATGTAATCGATGACATTATTTTGCGTTTGCCTTTACGAGATGATGAGAGGACAAATATCTTATCGAGGAATTGAAGAAACAATTTGTATACGGCAAAATCGGAGGGTTCAATTGTCCGTCATTAAGGCATTTCGGAAGATCATTTCGAAGCCTCGAGACTGCAAATATGCAATCGAATCTCCTTCCTCGAAGCTCGTCGACACCCAGCCTAAAGGCAATACCGACCATGGCTAGAGTAAAAATGGGGAGTACCCAAGATACACGGCTAAGTCTGACAAAGCCTAGCCGACCTATTCTGAACCCGAATCAGGGTGTCACGTCTAGCTGTCCCATCTCCATATCTTTACAATTAATATATGATGTACCATATAAGGATTCCCCTTCTATATAAAGGGGATCCTTTTCATTTTGCGACACACGGTCATTGCAACTACTTCAAACGAAATATACAAGAACTCTTTCTCTTTTCTCTCTAACATACTCTCTTGATATTGTTGCTCTTGTTTATTATTTTTATATTTGTTCTTCATTTATTGCTCATCATTGGCCATAAAGAGCCTCCCTTAATTATATTGTAACTGTTATACCTTCCCCGACTACCCTTAATAGCTCGAACCCGAGCCCATGAATCGGCCCCGAGGCCCCATATCTGCCAATTCGAGACCCCGATTTGGCTAGCTCATCGGTTTGATTATAACTCTATTTTAACTCGTATTTCGTCTCTAAGCTTCATACATACAACATCATCTGCTTAAACAACTAGCATAAAAATAGATCACGTATTTCTAGAGTTTGGCGCCCACCGTAGGACTAAACATAATAATGATTAGTTTCTTGCTGGTTTCATTACACAATAGAAGTTATCTTTTACATTTTTTCTTTCCCAAGATCTTCGATTTCTGGTCAAAATGTCGAGCTCAATAAGCAGAGTCGAAAACAACAACTTTAAAAAGCACAGAGAAAATAGTGTGGCTTTTCCAGTTGTTGGTGTGCCACCAAGGAACCCCAAGAACGCACCAGGATCGGTTCCAGCGGACACGGGTTCGCACGACATACGGCAGGTTGATGAAACCTCACGCACCGATAGAAGCATACACCAAGAAGACCCACAAGAAGATCAGAAAACCCCAACCAGGGAAGAACGGGAAGTTAGCCTCCATGTTATTTTTAAAATGTTGCAGGTACAACAGCTAGATATCCCTCAGCTGTAAAGCCACTCAAAAACTCCTAGCGTTGTAGCATCGGGAACAGCTCCCCCAACTGAACAGGTACCGGATAGATCGAGCAATAATGGATTGATAGTCGATCCTGCCATCATAAAAATGCTCAAGGACCTCACCAAAACGATTGAGTGAGGTGAGAAAATGATAGCAGCCAACGACAAGAAAGTGGAAACCTATAACTCCAGGGTAGATCAAATCCCGGGCGCAACCTCCGTCCTGAAAGGTATAGATTCAAAGAAGATCGTACAAAGGCCGTTCCCAGAGGAAGCGGCTCCGAAACCCATTCCAAAGAAGTTCAGAATGTAGGAACTCCCAAAGTACAACGGGACCTCAGATCCTAATGAACACATTAGTACCTACACATGCGCAGTAATTGGCAACGACTTAAAAATGACGGGATTGAGTCCGTCTTATTAAAGAAGTTCGGGGAAACGCACTAGAATGTGGTCATGATGTGGTATCACAACCTAGCTCCTAACTCCATACACTTATTTGGCCTGCTGGCAGACTCCTTCATAAAGGCACATGCCGGTGCCATCAAAATAGCTATGAGGAATTCTGATGTGTTCAAGATCAAGTAGAGGGAGAATGAAATGATGCTAGAGTTCGTATCTCGTTTTCAAACGGAATTAATGGAACTACCACCGGTCTCCGACGACTGGGCAGTGTAGGACTTCACTCAAGGCCTGAATGAGCGGAGCTCAGTGGCTTCAAAGCAACTAAAATGGAATCTTATCGAATATCCCACTGTGACCTGGTCAGACGTCCGCAATCGATACCAGTCAAAAATTAGGGTCGAGGATGACCAACTGAGAGCCCCCCGGCTCAGTATATATAAGAAGGCTCTTAGCAAAGGAGCCAAAACCAAACAAAGAATGGTAACAACCATACCCCGAAGACAAGGGGAATGCCCCGAGACGCAACCCGCCTTGCAACGAT
Source organism: Nicotiana glauca (assembly GCA_026770625.1). Lineage (NCBI taxonomy): Eukaryota > Viridiplantae > Streptophyta > Magnoliopsida > Solanales > Solanaceae > Nicotiana > Nicotiana glauca. The sequence goes on along the minus strand of MU750163.1, from coordinate 30,464 downwards.
CGATTGATGAACCGATGGCAGAATCCTCGGAGGCTCATCAACAGAATCGCATTCGATAAAAACACGGGGCCAACAGGGGCATCACGCTTATCTAAATACAACTTCAACGTTGATGTATCATACATCGTGTTTCCCATAAGCAATATCAGAGACAGCATAAGGCCTATACAATCAGATCCTTCCTAAAGGAATCATAACTTAGTATGCGAATTTCACAACAAGCATGGCCATAGGACCGAGGATTATCACCAGCTCCGAGAAGAAGTAGCCAGGCTACTCAATAAAGGTCAAGCGATCGAGCCAAAACCAGTTCCGAGAAAGAGAGGTGTCCAAGAAGAACTAATCGAACGAGCCACAACATGTTATCCACTTGATATTGGGGGGGCGTCGACGCTCCCCAAGAACCTTTGATGATAAAGAAAAAAATATCCATCATTAGAGAAAAGAGAACCCGGGGATACCTACCCGAAGATGCCCTCACGTTCAGTGAGGAGGACTCCGAGACCTTGTCTCAACCTCATAATGACGCACTGGTAATATCTTTACTCATGAATAAATTTCAAATAAAATGTGTACTCGTGGATCCAGGTAGCTCGGCCAACATTATCAGATCGAGGGTAATAGAGCAGCTCGGACTGCTAGTCCAAATCATGCCCGCCACTCGAGTCCTCAACGGATTCAACATGGCAAGTGAAACAATGAAAGGAAAGATCACTCTCTCGATCAGCGTGTCCTGCACAACCCAAAATGTCAAGTTTCATGTCATCGAAGGAGACATAAGGTACAACGCCTTGTTTGGACGGTCTTGGATACATTGCATGAGAGCAACACCATCCACCCTCCACCAAATGATGAAAATACCAACAAAGGATGGGATTAAAACCGTCTCCGGGGAACAACACGTGGCAAGGGAAATATTCGTAGTGCATGACGTTGAAGCGACACCAATATCACCACTCTCGAAAGAGCTAAAGGGTAATCAAACTATATCTTTGTCTAAGCCTGATTAAACACAGTAGAGGACTGTACCGTGTACTCATTACAAATGACAGGGACATATCAGACCTCAGAACATCGCTGGTGCATCCCACGATAAGGTATAACCATATCTCTTTTTATTTTATATTTTATACTAACACTTATGCAGGTGCCCGACCAAAGCAGTCAAAAGCGCTAACCTAGCCCAAAGAACTTAAGGTGTTAAAGCATCCACTACACTCTTTTCCTTCGATCGAGCTTTTGTCCCGAAGAGGGTTTTTACCGCAAGGTTTTTAATGAGACAACACCTATATGCTACCTCAGGAAAATCCAACAAGTGTTCAAGGCTTCTTTTGCAATCAACCCCGAATACTGGAGGGTACCCCCTCGGAAAATTATCCGCTCAGAAGAACCAATAAATGCCAAATAGAGTCCCAATATAAAAATGATATACCGGATCAAACGATCGAATGAACCGTGTCCGCATTGCCAGTCCCCCGAGGGTAAAGACACACATACTTGTGCCAAGTAATGAAAGAATATCTTTTTCTGAAGCATCTCATACTCCAAAGGAAGTTCAGCATTTTCGCAATAAAAATTCCTCCATCAAAGAACGCCCCCTATACTCGGAGACTGGCATTAATATATCGGCACCCGCATGACCTTATGGTCGAGACTCCAAACTCGAAATCCCTCAACGAGGTAACACAAAAATCAAGAAACATATCCAAAAGAGAAAAACATCCTGATAACTCATAGACAATCACCAATCACCATTTATCAAAAAACCTGAGACCATAAGACCCCGAGCGGGCAGACTCGGTCTCGTAAGACCTGTATAAGGCAAAAATAGAAAATGTAAGACCTCAAGCAAGGCATGAATCATACTTGTGCCAACTATCGACTAAAACTGTAAGACCTCAAAGGCATAAAATTTTTGTAAGAATCTCTGAAATCGTAAGCCCTCAGTGAGGCAATTTCGAGCTCACGAGTAATGGCTCCCGAACCAAACAAAACTCGAGAACTCGGAGATTGTTGCCAATCGCCAGTCATTAAAAAACACAAGGCCACAAGATCCCGAGAGGGTAGACTCGGTCTCGTAACGCCTCTATAATGCAACAACAGAAACTGTAAGACCTCAAGCAAGGCATGAATCATACTTGTACCAAGTATAGACAAAAGCTGTAAGGCCACAAGCAAGGCATAAATCATACTCGTACCAAGTATTGAAAAAAAGTGTAAGACCTCAAGCAAGGCATGAATCATACTTGTACCAATTATCAACTAAAACTGTAAGACCTCGAAGGCATGAAAATTTGTAAGACCTTACTACAGGCATAAACTTGATCCTGAAGTTTATGCTATATATCGAATTTGTAAGATTCCTGAAAAGGCATACCCTCGATATAGACACCTAAAATACTACACTTGGGACCAAAAATGGCTCCGACCAAGCACAAATGACTACAGTCATACGCTTGTAACAACCAAACTAACGCGACTCGGGAATGCCGACCACCGCTACAAAATCATAGGCCATTACTTCATATCTACTTCGAAAAGAACTGATTGAACAGGCTATCCTCGACGTAGGAAAAAGAGCTTCGACCATGTCAGCTCTAAATCATAACGCTTCGCGCTATTGAGCCTATGAGCCAAACCTCCCAAGGTGCTCAAACAACGCCGCAAACGACTTAAAACCGATGTTTTTCCCGAACTGACGACGGGTCAGGAAAAATCATTTCAAAAGTCCTTAACGAGAGGAAAATAAAGCCTACATTAAAAGGTTGCTTCGACCCAAAGCGTAAGAGCCATTGTCGCCAGCTCATAAAAATATCAAAACTTGAGGGTCAAATGAGCTCGAGTCATAACACGATTAGGAGACAAAGCCCAAAATAGTTAACTACATATGCCTCAGGGCAAAGTGTAAGAACCATTGTCGCCAACCTAATGAGCCTCACGACCACACACATAAAATATCATTTCTATCGAAGTCGTAAGATCCACTATCGCCACCCTATGCAAACATAAAAGCTTGAGGGTCAAATGAGCTCGAGTTGAAGCTCGACTAAAAGACTAAACCCAAAATAGTTGAACAAAGCATAAGAGCTCAAATGCTAGCTTATACTTAAGGTCGCATCGACTGAGTGCGTAAGACCCCCGGGCTAGTCTAATGAGCCCCAGGGCCATATCACGAATCTAAGGAGATTCTCCCTAACTCTAGTACAGTTCGCCTAGCCAAATTCAAGACAAAAAGGGGTACGAAAGAGGTAAAGCCACAAGTTTTATTTTATACATATATGCGAAAAAACATATTTTCCACCTACAAACATGCTCTGAAAATGATACATACAAAATGGCAAAAACTATGCCCTACCCCTGAGAGTTACGGCCTACCGGTTTCATCTTCACTCTCCTCAGTGTCAGATAGGAGTGACCGAGCATCACGCTCGTCCACCCTCGCTCGCGCCAACTCTTCCGAGAGAACAATACCACTGGTACGGATCTCCTCGAGAATCTTTCTCCGAGACTTGCAACAAGCATATTCTTTGATTCTCTCTTTGCAAACAAGGACCCCATAAACTTGGCTTGAGAATCTGTAGAGTCCTTTAAATAAATCGACACCTCCTAATAAGCATTAGTACAACTTAGTACTACTCTGGTACGGGCATCAACGATCTCAGCCTTGACCTTCGAAAGCTCGGATTCGAGCTTCGTGATCATATCTGGTTGAACTGAAGCATTATCACGAGCTAAGCGGAGTTGAACCTTGAAGGCAAGAACTTTAGTCAAGGCATCCTTCTCTTCTGAAGCCTGGACCTCCGCCCGAGCTCTTAGCCCATGACAGTCATTCTTGATTTGGTCGGCTTCATCTCGAAGATGTTCCAGGGCCTCCATCTTTTTCTGTAGCTAAATAGGCGAAGAGTTAACCTCAGAAGTTAAAAGATGAAATGCATACTCGCCCGGGACACAACTAGTCACCTGTGCTCATCATAAGTCGAGTGGGTCACCATCCTTCAGACCCAACTAGGCAAATCATGAACATCACACAGTGCCCATAAAATCATTATCGAAAAGAAAGAAACACGGTTACGAAACTAGATTTCCCTATAAACAAATTTGATAAGGTATGGGATGCACCACTTATGTGTGTAGTTCTATTCCTCGGGGAATGTCATAAGTTCCACGGGATCGCGTTTGTCGTCCTAACCCGGACGAACTGGCTAATACACTCCCAATCTCTATCTTCCTCATCATTAACAATGAAAAACATGGTCGAACGACACCGCAAGGTTAGCAAACCTTGGTGGTTAAAAGGCGGGTAAAACCTAATAAGATGACTGAGTGTGAATTCAAGCCCCGCCTTTTCCGCAAAGAACCTTACCCCATCATCAACACTATTCACCAAAATGATGGGTGTATCTGCGCCAAGGTAACCCGATACTTTAAACAAAAGTCTAGCACAACCCTATAAAGGGGGCCCAATGTGAAAGGATACATGTACACACTCATAAACCCATCAACATGATCCGAGAAACCATCATCCGGGGGAAGCACCTATAGCGCTACCTTCTTCCCCCATCCGTCGTGTCTCTTCACTAACTCAAGGTGATCCTCTCTTATCAAAGGCATAATATTCAAGGTAAACTCTCGCTGATCCTGAACTCTGGGAGCAGAACTCTCCTTTCCCTGCCGGACACACCCCGAGGTAGCAGTCATGTGTATGGCGAGACTAGAGAATTGAAGCAAGAACCTGCACAAATACCTTAGTATTAAGGTTATGGAGGACTCAGCGCCGAAACAAAAGGATAAATATTTGAAATAGTTGGATCTCCCAAGAAGTAGAAGCAGCCCTATATATATGGAGAAACGACAACGGTCCCCTACCCAAGTTAGGCTTCAAGAAGCCAATGACATCTTCTCCACTCCCGAGGTGGTACCTGACCTCGAGGACCTCTACCAAAAAGAAGTTAGGCTTTAAGAAGCCGACGACATCTTCTCTAGTCCCGAGGTTGTACCCGACCTCAAGGACCTCTACCAAAAAGAAGTTAGGCTTCAAGAAGCCAACAACATCTTCTCTATTCCCAAGGTGTTGCCTGACCTCAAGGACCTCTACCAAAAAGAAGTTAGGCTTTAAGAAGCCAACGACATCATCTCCAGTCTCGAGGTGGTACACAACATCGAGGATCTCCATCACAAGTTAGGCTTTAAGAAGCCAATGGCATCATCTCCAATCCTGAGGTGGTACCCCAACTTGAGGAACTCCATAAAAAAGAAGTTAGGCTTTAAGAAGCCAATGGAATCATCTTTAGTACCGAGGTGGTACCCGACCTCAAGAATCTCCATCAAAAGGAAGTTAGGCTTTAAGAAGCCAATTGCATCATATCCAGTCCAGAGGTGGTGTCCGACCTTGAGGATCTCCATCAAAATAAAGTTAGGCTTTAAGAAGCCAACGACATCATCTCCAGTCCCGAGGTAGTACCCGACCTCGAGGACCTCCACCAAAAGGAAGTTAGGCTCCATGTAGCCTTTAGCACCATTCCAGGATTCAAGATGGTACCCAGTCTTGAAGGTCCCTCTCAAGGAGAAAAATAAGCACTTCAAGATCCATCAATAAGGGTTTGACCTAGTGATATGGCCTAAATCTGGGCAACCCCTCATCTGGGACCTATCTACAATGCCTTAAAGGTTATTTATATCAAGCTCAAAGCAAATTTTCAGGTGCCTAAAGCTGACCCTCACTTGGAGACCGCGCTAAAAAATTTCAAGGCTCAAGGTACTATTTTCATATGAGCCAAGGGTCCTGACAGCCCAAGTCTATCGGACCAATTCTAGCTTGACCCGAGGAACAACAGTGGGCTCCGAAAGGTGCCATTTTTATCAATTGAACACCATAAAGAATACTCGCACCCGGGTTAGCTATGGACAATAGTCAGCAGAGGCATATATTCAGAGTCCCCACAAATATAAAAGAATATGGCAAGCATCAAAGGCAAAAGTCAAGAAAATATCTTTATATTCATAAATGTTTGGCTACAATGGCCCACGAGGGGTCCTTACGTATGATTATAAATGCCTACAAGGGGTCCTTACATAGAAACAAATAAGCAAAGGGATGCATATCCATAGTGAAAGCCTAAGGGCCTAGTCTACCCTTGAAGGTTCATCTCCGGTAGCAGCATCTCTGAGTGCCATCTCCTCAAACACGCATCCTTGAAGGCAATTCCTTCAACCGCCACCTCCTCTAGGTTCCTAGCTCGATGCCATGGAATAATATCTCCAAAGGAAAATATGAAGAAAAGGAAAGGGAAAGGATGTACAAGAGGTAGAAAAAAGAGACATAGCCCGCAGAAGCCAAGGGTTGAAGATTCGGCGGGCACCAGCCTCAACGGCTGGTTGTGCCATGTTATCCCTTGGGAAAAACCCAAGGAATGAAGTGCCACACTAGGCCAGGGTAGGAGAGTGAGCAGCAGTGTATAGTCTGAACACTCTTCCGAGTAGCGGTGCAGATTCCAAACTCCCTTCTAGATTGAAAGAAGCTAGTTGCCCCTATATCATCACCTTGAGCCAATAACGATAACAGTAGCAGGCGTAATAACAACAACAACAGCAACAAGACAGTATGATCTCACTTAACAAGGGGAAGCTCAGGTATAAGGCCACCACACAGCTGATGAGAATCCTTACATACAACCTTAAAGCTATAAACCCCAAACATGTTGGTTAGCAATGGAGGAAGATGGTAAGAAAAATGGATGAATGAATGGAAAAGGGCACTTGAATAAAGTGATAGTGCCGGAATGCCCCAATTTATAGCGGTAATAACACGACCATCAATGCCTTTGAAAGATGGGTCGGCAGGCACAATCAATGCATTTTTGAAATCTGAATCGACGTTATTGTCACTTTGAAGAACGGGAATCGACAGTGCATTGAATAACGTCAAAAAGACAAGTCCATGGGATATCCCTGTTATCATGAAGGCTCACGTCACATGTCATGTCACCGGTATGACATCGTCACAGGGAGCTCGAAGAGTTGGGTATCAAAATCATTTTCCATTGCTTTGTTCTAGGAAATGCAGAGACTATCTGTTTACGGAAAAATTGGAGGGTCCAATATCCCGTCATTAAGGCATTTAAGAAGAATATTTCGAAGCCTCGAGGCTGCCAAGATGATATTGAGTCTCCTTCCTCGAATCTCGTCGACACTTGGCGTAAAGGTAATATCGACCGTGGCTAGAGTAAAAACAGGGAGTACCTAAGACATACGGCTAAGTCTGACAAAGCCTAGCCGGCCTATTCTGAGCCCAAATCAGGGTGTCACGTCTAGCTGTCCCATCTCCATATCTTTATAATTAATGTATGATGTACCATATAAAGATTCCCCTTCTATATAAAGGGGATCCTTGCCATTTTGTAACACATGGTCATTCTAACTACTTCACACAAAATATACAAGAACTCTCTCTCTTTTCTATCTAACATACCCTCTCGATATTGTTGCTCTTATTCATTATCTTCATATTTTTTCTTCATTTATTGCTCATTATTGGACATAAAAAGCCTCCCTTAATTATATCGTAGCTGTTATCCCTTCCCTGACTACCCTTAATAGCTTGAACTCGAGTCCAGGAATCGTCCCCGAGGCCACTTATCGACCAGTCCGAGACCCCAATTGGCTAGCTCATCAATTTGATTATAACTCTATTTTAACTCTCATTTCATCTCTAAACTTCATACATTCAGCATCATCTGCTTAAACAACTAGCATAAAAATAGATCATGTATTATTAGAGTCCCATGAACAAATTTAATTGTTATTGCCATTTTAAAGGTAAACACAAGTGGTGCAAACTTCCACCGTTGTAGCTTGATCAAACTCTTTGGAAGACAACAAATTACTTAACACCCCCTACTGCTAAAATTATTGATATTATCTATCAACTTTTGACCCTTCATGCAACACAAAGGGAAAAAAACTCATCCTATTAGATTTAGAAATCTCGGAACCAACAAATTAATTAGTGCTCAAGATGGAATACATATTCCATCAAACGCTATAATTTATTGAGGTCCAAATTCTGTTCTTTTATAACTGCCTTCTTCTTCACAATAAGCATTTGAGAAGTTGGATCCAATACATAACTGTATTGGTGGAAAAAAGACATAACACGTGAACCATCACCGAGGTGACAAGTTGCACTTTCAGTTGAGTCAATAAAAGGAATCGAAAAGGCACGAATGAAATGCCCCTGGTGTTCCATCAAAAAAGTTACTAGCCCTAATAGAACGAAAAGAAGAAATAGGTCTGAGATAAATGAAGACCATAAAAAATAAAGGTTCATGAATCTTTTATATATAAGGAAGGGAGAGATTAGCGATCTACATTAATATTTCTTTCCTTACCTATTATTTCCTTTATTTTTACTATTCTTTGAATTAATAAGAAAGTGAAGTAATTTTGGTTATTGGTAACCCTATTTTTTTACTAATAAATCTATTTTTGAGTTAAACAATTGGTTCCATTACCAGAAATCTAATAATCAATTCACTTTGCAAAATCTCATTTTTAGAAACAAAATATGTCTACTGCTAACAAAAATAACTAGTTGAATTAACAAGGTGGAGCTTCACCATATCACACACTCACAACTACTCCTCAGAATTCACAAGAAAGTTCAATTCAAAGGTCTACTTCATGTATTGATTGGCAGTATGAAGGTGACCAAACAGTTGAGAAGGATGCTTTGAAGAAGTTGATTGCACAACACGTAAATAAAGCGCTACGAGCTTTTTCTAGTGGATTGCCCAATGAAACACAAACTCCATCACTAGTGAATACCACCTTGAAAAATTCGCATTCCGAACTTGATAATTCTAGAAGTGGAGAAATGCCAAACGAATTACCTAATAGAAGATCAAGTACACCAAATAGTTTTAATTTACAAAGTTTAGTAATAACTCTGTAGAAATAGCCGAAGAGAAAAAATAAGCGTATAGAACAAATACCTGGTGTGCCTCCTGTAATCAAAGGTATAGGTATTGACAAATATTTACAATAATCCTAGAATCTAAGTGCAACACCTTTATCAATTCTCAAAAGGTTTAAAATGCTTGATATACCTAAATATGGTTGGACATCTATCCCACTGGATCAAGATACTACATTCACCACAGATGAAAAAGTCAATGATTTAACCAAGAAGGTGATTGAATCAGTCTTGGTCAAGAAGTTTGGCGAAACCTTTACGAAAGGAGCATTAACATGGTACTAACTCTTACTTGAAAACTATATTAATCCTTTTGCTGAATTTACATATTTATTTATAAAAGCACATTCGGGGGCTCAAAAAGTTGTAAGAAAGATGGAGGATATCTTCAAAGTTAAACATGGAAGTACAAAATAACTTAGAGAATTCGTAGATAGATTCCAACGTGAGAGAATGATGCTTCCACGAGTACATGATAATTGTGAGGCTATGGAATTTGCAAGAAATTTGAAAGAGAACAGTTCAAAAGCCGTGATAAAGTTGAAAAAAAGTTTGCAGGAGTTTCCTGTGACTACTTGTAACAATAATTACAATCGATACATCATAAAGCTGCAAATAGAAGAAGATATGGTTACTCAGCCAAAGGCAGATGAAAGGACATGTTCTAGATGCTCGGAATAACAGAGAAGGTCTGGTAAGAATAGGTACGAGCCTTACATGGGACCTACGGGGCAAGATTCCTAGCCTATACAAGAGAATGCATATTATGATTCAAGATCAAGGCAAAAAGAGATGATTTCTTCGTCCCGATTCAAAAAGGAATGGGACATACAAAGCAACGATGCAAGCACTCAAGCAAGAATATGAGATTATAGTCTTAACATCATTACATCTGAATTGGTGGTTGTTCTAAGAGGAATTAGGGATAAGGTACGATGGCTAAAAGAGATGATATCTGATCCAAAGAAAAGGAACCCAAAGTTCTGGTGCGAGTTTCACAATGATCATGGCCATAGAACAACAGATTGCTAGTTCTTGCAAGGGCAAGAAGAATATCTATTGAAGCGAGGCTATCTTACTTATCTATTTAGTAAGAAAGGAAAACAATCATACATGAATAACAAGCAAGAACCCCTAAAGCCTCCATATCTAAAGAGAAAGGTAAACGTCATAGCCGCAGGAGAAGAAGTTAATGGGGGTGACATACACGGCTGCAAAAAAGACATAAAAGATCACCGTCACTCTCATGAAAGGAGTTCGCCACGTCTTGGAAGGAGACATCATAGTGTTTGATGATGAAGACGCGGATGGCTTAATGATTTCTTACAGCGATGCACTAGCAATATTTTTACTTGTATATGATACTAATGTTAAACGAGATTTGATTGACCCAGGTAGCTTAGTAAATATTATTTTATTGAGAGTAGTAAATGAAATGCAAGAAAATGATAGAATCATATCAAAAACAAGATCATTATCTGGGTTCGATAATTCAAGTGTCGTACAAAAGGGGAAGTTGTATTAGTTACACTTGCAGAAAGGGTCATAAAAGAAACAAAGTTTCGGGTAATATATAGGACATGGCCTATAACACTATCTTGGGTGGGCCACGAATTCCTGTCCACATTGCATCAACTCATTAAATTCCCATCATAGTTGGGGGATCTGACAAATTCAGGGAAATCAACAGGCATCACGATATATTAATTTAGTGGTGATTGCAAATACAACAACCAAAAATATTGATGCGAAATAGCAATTAAAGAATTCAGTTGGGGACATTTCTATTCATACCTCAACTGAAAGCCCACAAGGTCAAGATAATGTGGATTCAAGACCTGATAGGATTCAAAAACCAGAGGAAAACGAGGACATAGAAATAAACACAGACGATCTCGAAGCCATAATAATATTTGGCGACTGGCCAGACAAAAATTTTTACATCGAAGCAAACTTGAGCCTGAAAATGAAAGGTAAGTTAATTGAATTTTTACGTGCTAACGCATACTGCTTTGCTTGGTCGCATTCTGATATAACAACTATACCACCAGAGGTGATGACCCATAAGGTGGATGAAGATCCATTACATCCACCTGTCAAACAGAAGAAAAGGAAGAAATGGAAATTTAAAAATCAAGAGATCCAGGATGAGGTACAAAAACTTCTAAAAATTGCTTCAATTTGAGATGAAAAGTACCCTGACCGGATAGCTATTACCGTTGTGGTTCAAAAAAAGAATTAAAATGGCGAATCTGTATAGATTATACCGATTTAAATAAGGCTTGTCCTAAAAATTTATTTTCTTTACCATATATGGATCATTTAATTGATTTTACTGCAGTTCATGAGCTTTTAAGTTTTTTTAGATGCCTATTCTAGTTATAATCATATAAAATTGGACCCTTAGGCGAGGAAAACTCCCATTTTTATCTCAGATAAAGGGACTTATTGATTTATAGTCATTCCAATTGGTTTGAAAAATGCCAGAGCAACGCATCCAATATTGGTGACAAAAGTGTTTCAAGAGCACTTGGAAAACATTATGGAGGTTTACAGAGATGATATGTTGGTAAAATCAATAGAAGCATGGGGGAAAAGTGCACTTTTAGCGTGGCTTCAAGTAAATTTTTGGGAGTTCTTGTTTATAACATAGGTATTGAAGTAAATCATGTGCAGATCAAAGCTATTGAATAAATATCTGATTTATTCACGAGCAAGAAAGAAGTACATATGTTAACAAGTAAGGTAGCAGCTCTAGGAATGTTTATATCCAAATCATCGGAAAATTGCTTTAAGTTCTTTTCTGTATTGATAATTGAAATCTGTTTGAATGGACTGGTGAATGTCAACAAGCTATGAAGGACCTAAATACATATCTGTCAAATCCGCCCCTGTTAGCAAGGCAAAAATATGGGGAGAGATTACTGATATACCTTATTGTGTGAGAAGTGTCGGTCAGTGCAGTATTGGTATGTGAAGACAAAGGGAAATGATATCTTATCTATTATGTTAGTAGGTATTGAATAGATGTTGAGATACAATATCCTCACTTACAAAAACTTTTTTTAGCTTTAATTATGGCTTCAAGGAAGTTAGACCTTACTTTAAATGTAATCTTATTTATGTTGTAACTGCTTTTCCGTTAAGGAAAATATTGCACAATCAAGAATTATCAGGAAGGTTAGCTAAATAGGCTATAGAGCTAAGTGACTATGATATAATATATCATCCTAGAACTGCTATAAAGTCTGAGGTGTTAGAATATTTCGTAGCAAATTTTAGCTCAAGCCTGATTCCTGAAGCAGAAAAAGAGCTACGAGTATTTACCGGAGCTAATATGCGGACTTGGAACTTGTTTACTGATGGTTCTTCAAACGTTAAAGGAGACGGTTTGGGGATGTTTTAATTCCTCCAATATGTGAAATCATAAGATACACCATAAAATGTTTCCCAATTACTTACAATGAGGTAGAGTATGAAGCTATGATTGTAGGTTTAGAGCTCGCAAGTAGATGACCCAATAGGTCATCTAGAGTTTTAGATCTTAATTTTGCATTTCGAAGCTTCCAATAGCTTCTTTAAGCCTTTTTCAATTTTCATGCACAGTTCATGTGTTTTTTGAAAGGCTTTTATGTTTAAAATTGTTAAAATATTAAAATTTTCTTTAAAAATACATTTGAGTTAATTTTGGTTAATGTTTTTAGTAAACAGACCCAGATCTATATTTTGACGATCCCGGTGGGTCTGTATTGTGATTTGGGACTTAGACGTATTCCTGGAATCAAATCCGGAGGTCCTTAGCTCGTGTTATCTCTTTTTGTAGAAATTTTGAAATTTAAAAGTTTGACCAGTGTTTGACTTTGTTGATATCGGGTCCCTATTTTGCTTCTAGAATCTAGTATAGATTTATTACTATATTTATGACTTGTCTGTCAAATTTGATAAAAAACAGAATTGGTTTGACGTGATTTGGACGTCCGGTTATTAAAATATCAATTGTAAAGTTTTCTTGAACTAATTCGTAGTTCTTGGTATTATTTTGAAAATTTGATCATCAGAGTAAGTTTGTATGATATTTTTGGACTTCTGTTATTCTGAAATGATAAAATCATTTTTCATTAGACAGAAAAAGGTCTCCTATAGAAGATAGTTAAAAAAATCAAAGAAGACCAAACACATTTAATGTTTGGTTTGGAGCATCAAGGGCTCGAGTGAGTTTTGGATAAGCCCTAGACTGAGTTTGGACTTAGAAACAATGCTGGAGTTCTTCAATTTTTTGTGCAGGCCTCAGACCTCGTAATTGTGAGCTCAGGCTTCGTATTTGTGATAAGGCTTTGAAATTGCAAGATTAGTTGGGCACCGTAGGTTCGGATTTACGAACAAATTCTTCGCTTTTACGAATTGGGACCGGGGGAAACGTGTTCACATTTGCGATCAATTGGGTCGAATTTGCGGTACGGCCTAGTTCGCATTTGCGAACAAATCATCGCAAATGCGATGATAGCAGAAATGTTAGGAATTTTCATTTGCGAAGAAGATCTCGCATTTGTGGGGTTCGCAATTGCGGCATCTGCACCTAGTCAAAAGCTGAGTTAAATGGGATATCTCTCTTTCTTTCAAATTTTCAAAACTAGAAAACCTTAGAGGTGATATTTCCAAGAGCCATTCTTCCCCAATTCATTGGTAAGTGATTCTAACCTAATTTATTTCAATTTTCCTATACATTTCATAAGATTTGAACCTAAAATGTATGATTTTCAAGGTAGAAATTGGGGGGTTTGGGTAGAATTAGGGATTGTTTTTGTAAAATTAGAATTTAGACCTCAAATTGAGGTCGGATTTCAAAAGAAATTACATATCGGGCTCGGGGGTGAATGGGTAATAAGATTTTGGTTTAAATTTCGCGTTTGGACCAAGCGTGCACATGAGTTGACTTTTGCTGACTTTTTCTGCCTTTTTCAAGAATGACCTAAATTGAACTTTTTTCATTTGTGGGTTGTTCCTAAGTCTTATTTTGAATTATTTGGTTGATAATTTACTAGATTTGGGTTGTTCAGAGGCTTGTTTGAAAGACAAAGCCGTGGTTAAGCTTTGAGTTATTTTTTTGAATGAGGTAAGTATCGTGGTTAACCTTGACTAAAGGGATTAGGACTTGTTTTCCTCTTGGTTACATGTTTAAGTATTGGGTACAACGTATATGTGAGGTAACGAGTACTTATGCGTTGTCGTTGGATTTAAGCATGCGGGTATGACTTGTATCTGTAATTACTTCCTTCCATAATCATGATATCCATGCTTAAACTAGTTTATTACTAAATTAATTGTTCTTGTTGCATTTATGGTCTATTTTTTATAATTGAGTATTGTGTATGAAGTTGAAGTTGATATTGTGGAACCATTGTTGATGTAAGACCTGATTTTGTTTATTCTATCTCTCTATTGTTATATGTTCATTATTACATGGTGAGGGAGAGTGGTAAAGTACGAAATGTGATGTTGTGCCGTATTTGAGTGTTAAAGCGCGAAGGATGATGTTGTGACATATTTGAGAGTTAAAGCATGAAGGGTGATGTTGTGCTGTATTTATTGATTCATGATGAAATTTAGAGTAAAAGCATGAAGGGTGATGCCGTATCGTATTTATCATTCTATGGAGAGATTGACAGTAAAAGCAGGAAGGGTGATGTCATGCAGTTTTTATTCATTATATTTATTCGTTTGTTCGTTGAAAGTTTGTTGACTGTTCTTGTTATCATTTCCTGTTGTAGTTACCATAGCTTGCACCCCTTTCGCATGTCCCCTCCAAATAGTACATGTTTAGCCTTTATTTGTTGTTATGTTTTACGAATATTGTTATATGCATAGGTTTATTTACGTGGGTGTCCTGTCATAGCCTCATCAAGGTTAGGTTCGATACTTACGGAGTACATGTCACGACCAAAAACCCGACCCATTGTGATGGCGCCTATCATGGAACTAGGCCAACATCAACTCCATAATCCAACACCACAATAGTATTCTTTTTAAACAATAAACACGGAAGCGACAATTCATTAAGGAACATTTTGAAAACAAAATAAAATCCAAATTTCGATACAATTTCCCAAAACCGGGGTGTCACTGAGTTCATGAGCATCTAGAGGAGAACATAGTCTATTACAATGTTTAAAGAAAACAGACTGAAATACATCTAGAGATAAAGAAGGAGAGCCAATGCATGCGGACACCGTGCAGATACCTCAATAGTCTCCTAAGCCTGTAACCTCAATCATCGACTGTCACTAGGACCAAAAGTGCCTGGATTTGCATAGACGGTGCAGAGGGTAACGTTTGTACACCAACTCAATAAGTAACGAGTCCAAACTATGGATTGAAAGGTAGTGACGTACTCAACCTCAATAGATATAATATAGTCAAAGTGCAGAAATGTAGGCATACTTTCAGTTAAACAGACAATTCAAGCGGTAAGGTAAATATAGATCTGAACAGTTTAGGATATATAAGTCAGCCACTTCTACATGCCAGTGCATCGACTGCATGAAATGCACAATGTACTCCCGCTCTCAAGTGCTAAATCACTCGGTACTGAATATGCCCATCCAGCCCAGGGAAATCCATCCTGGAACATATTTAACACTAATTGTAAGTCACTCAGTGCCGAGTAAAAAGAGCAACCAACCCTATGGAGAAATCCATCTCTATGTATATATAAGTACTCAACCACTCATCACTAACTATAAGTCACCAGGTACCGAGGAAAAAGGGTGATCCCACCCTATGGAGAAATCTATCTCCAGATATCAATACTTCGGACAAATCCATGTCTAGGAAAATCCATCCCTCAATAATATCATGTGCACCTACTATGGTGTGTAGACTCCGGAGGGGCTCCTACGACACAAGCTCTATGACAATCAATATAACTGCTGCAACATGCAACCCGATCCCATAATTGTCACTCATAATCAGGTTCTCGGTCTCACTCAGTCATCACTCTCTAGTCTCACCCACAGGCTCACAATGTCATGGAACTAGCCCAAAAACAATGATATGCTATGCCAATAATAACAACTGAGACTTAGATATGATATGAAATGCATGAATATGACTGAGTACAAAATAACAGTATAATTAGTGAGGTGACACCAAGAAATGACTATTAAGGGTCCCAATAGTATTAACATGAAGCCTAACATGATATCTAGCATGTTTTGCAGCTCAATTACTTTATCACATAATGGAAACATGGATATCAACAAGATAGAGTCATTAAATGGTGCCATGGAATGAACCAGGTCATAATTCTCATGGTGCATGCCCGCACGCCCATCACTTGGCATGTGTGTCACCTCAATACTAACCACATAACACGTAGTTCGGGGTTTCAAACCCTCAGAACCAAGTTTGAATGCGTTGCTTACCTTAAGCCGAGCAAAATCCTACTCTACAGTGCCCTTACCTCTTAACTCGGCCTCCGAACGCGCCGATTCTAGCCACAAGAAATACAAGACGATCAATATAGTGTCATGATCCAAACCCCGCAATGGTCGTGATGGCTCCTCTCGTGAGGACGAGGCCAGAAAACTAACCGATCTAGTCTTTTCAAAAATAGTTAAACATGAATAAACAACTTAAATATGACTTAATAATATTAATTAGAGGAAATTCAATCCAACACAGCCCTAATCGGGGTGTCACAAGTCACGAGCATCTATTAGAGTGAAAATCCAACTACAAGGTATAAAATATACAACACCGGAATAATGAACAAAAGAGAGAGAGAAACAGTGCTGCTAACACTGGCAGTCACCTCGCTAACTCCTATAACTCTCCCTCTGATAAACCATTACCCGCTAACGGGTAGATAGGCACCTGCATCTGCACACGAGGTGCAGAGAGTAAAGTGAGTACTCCAACTCAGTGAGTAATAAAGGTAAATAACAATTGAGCAGTAGGAAATCACGTAAAACAAATCATCATGTTGTACAGAGCAGTGCAAACCCTTTTTGAGAAAAATGGTGAAACTGTGAAATCTTTAGAGAAAAATCTTAGCTCAGCTTAAACCACTTTTGAAAATGACTCTTTCAGCGGTTACGCAAATAAATGCAAACCAAATAGTGCAGATAAGCATAGAATTGCGCTCCTCGGGCACAACACTCAGTTATCAGGTAATGCCAGAATATCAGGTAAATATTGCAAGAAGTATCACAAACAACAGATAAAGGCAGACAATTGAAATAAGGTAAACACATCAAACAATACCGGTACCTCTACGGCGCGCAGCCCCATCCACATA
Organism: Nicotiana glauca; assembly: GCA_026770625.1. Taxonomy (NCBI): domain Eukaryota; kingdom Viridiplantae; phylum Streptophyta; class Magnoliopsida; order Solanales; family Solanaceae; genus Nicotiana; species Nicotiana glauca. Next base: position 13,197 of record MU750163.1, on the reverse strand, counting down.
TCGCTGCGGCGTACAACCCGATCCATTTATCATTGACGGCGCTCATTGGGGGTGTGCAAACTTCGGGAGTGGCCCCTTACGGTCCAAGTGCAATATCAAGCCATCTCGTGGCATCAATTTTAGTCTATCGGCCTCATATCAAATCAGTATCTCACTGCTGCGGCATGCAGCTCGATCCAAAAGTATCCTCACAATACAGGCCCTCGGCCTTACTCAGTCAAAATCACATAAGCCACTAGGGCAACAGTAAAATATGATGCTCAACCCAAATATTATTAGAAATATCATTTCAAGTGTTAAAGAAAAATAAACTTGGTTGAGTTTTAAAAATAGTTGAAAATACATGACTGAGTTCAAATATAAAATCAAAACAGTGAGGAAATATCAACAATAATCCTCGAAGGGTTCAAATAGCTAGCACGAAGCCCACATATGGTAATCGGCCCAATTTATGATGATAACAAGCAAATTTCAATCAAATACGTAGTAAATTCATCAATTGGGATGGACTATGTCACAATCCCCAATGGTGCTCTACCCCATACTCGCTATCCGGCGTGCAAATCACCTCAATATAGCACTACGATGTGCGAATACGGGGTTTCAAACCCTCAGAATATCATTTAAAATCATTACTCACCTCAATCCGGCCAAAACTCTAGCTCGCTATGCCCTTGCCTCTCAAATCAGCCTCCTCGCATGTCGAATCTGACCAAAACCACAACGAATACGTCACAATATGCCAAAGGAACAATACCTAATTGAAAACAATCGAAAAATATTAAAAATCCCGAAATTGACAAAACTCGAGCCCCGGGTCCACTTCTCAAAACTCAAAATTTTTTACACCAACGGGTTCCTTATCTCGCCACGAGTCTATACATATAAACAACACCAAAATCGGAGTCCAAATGACCCCTCAAATCCCACATTTTCTCTCTTAAGTTCAAGCCCTAAACCACCATTTTTGACCATTAATTTCTTAAGTTTTCATCCCTAATCCATGTATTTGCACCATAAAATCGTGTTTTAAGTCCAAAAATCTTTACCTTATCGAAGCTCCTTGAAAACCCTCTTCAAAATCGCCCACAATTCTCTAAGTCTGGAGTTAGAATGAGAAACCATTCAAAAATTCGCGAAGATGGTCTTGAATATCTCTGCCCAAGAGAAACCGCATCTGCGGTCAAATCTCGCTTCTGCGGCCTATGCTCCCTTCTGCGGCTTCCGCTTCTGCAGCCCAAGCTCTGCTTCTGCGGAGATTCACTAAGGGGCACAAATCTGCTTCAGCGGCCAAACGTTCGCATATGCGACTCCGCAAAGGCGGTCCCCAAATCCGCACTTGCGATACTTCTCACTTCTACGACTTCCTCCTCACTCCTGCGATACCGCTTCTGCGGTCCCAAATTCCACAGAAGCGAAAATACTAGAAGCAGCAGCAATTATGAATTTTACAAGTCCAAACTTCCCGTTAACCACCCGAAATTACCCTGAGGCCCGCGGGACCTCAACAAAAAGCACCAACACATCCTATACCATCATTCAAACTTGTTCAAATCATTAAAACAGCTCAAACAACACCAAAACCATCAAATTACATTGAAGTCAATCCTAAGTTCTTCAAAGATTTCTGAAACACGCATTCGATCAAAAACACAGCCAAATCACCTCCGAATGACCTGAAATTTTACAGACACATCCCAAATCACTTAACGAAACCACTGCAACTCTCAGAATTCCATTTCGAACCTCGAATCAAAATCTCACCTATCAACCAGAATTCGCCAAAATACTAACTTCGCCAATTCAAGCCTAATTCAACATTGGACCTCCAAAATCACTTCCGATAACATTCCTATGTCACAAATCATCCCCCGAAGCTAACCGAATCATCGGAATTCATATCCGATCCCTCTAACACATAAGTCAACATCCAGTTAACTTTTACAAACTAAGCCTTCCTTAAAGAGGCTAAGTGTATCATTTCCTTCTAAAATCAATCCAAGCCAACTCGATCACACAAGACACTGATAATGAAGCATAAAGAAGCAGAAAATGGGGGAAATAGAGCGGTAACCCATGAGACGACGGGTCGGGTCGTCACATCCTCCCCAACTTAAATAAACGCTCATCCTCGAGCGTACCTAGAGTTATTCTAGAAGCCAACCAATAGATGAATAACTTTACCATGCATATGCCCGGGGATGATCCCACGTCAACCTATCTCACAAAGGTCCGATAACACAACATAGTTGAAATTCCACAATCCATCCTAGTCCATAAACTACAGAACCACACTTTTACTCCTGAAACCATCATTATGATCAAAACCTCACACCTGTACTTTGAATAGTTCTGAACTAGCTATAATAGCCCATGCCTGCAACCTCAGGTGCAATTGTATAATATACCACATAACTCAACACGTGCCGCGATAACTTCCATTCACAGCAGCTACCCATAACAACCAAATACCGATAGAGAACCACTTATTAGTTAAAGTCTCATTCCAACATTTTCATATACTGCCAACGATAAATGAAACACGCAATAAACCAAAACTATTTCTCAGATCAACCATTCATGAGGCCATTTCTCCTCTGGAAATTACTATAGAAAATTTTTTGAACCGAACCTCGATATTTACCTATCAAACATGCTGAAATCGAATCCATTTGTATTCATTAAGGATCCCCACCATCTCTTTTGACCAAACACACCACCCTAGTGACATGAAACATCAATACGGGCCTAAGCCACAACTTGCGTAACTACGTGCACCAATAAGCAACAATCCGAACATACTCAAATCATGAAAATGACACAATTGAAAGAGTTGTACCTCAAGCTCACCAGTATCACCACAACACAAGGCTGGGAATCTGTCTCACATTATATAATAGAACACACGAATCTATCCCGCAAGATCATATCTCCATATAGCTTCGCAGCAATGCACGATCCTATCCAAACACTACTCCACTTGAAACACCTCAAGTTATTATGCTCGAAAGAGACAACCATGCACCATTTGATGTCTGGAACCAAAGCACATCATCATACCCACGGTGAGACAAATAACATATACCATGCAACCCGATAGGTCATAACCGATACTCCATTCACCGAGCAACACCCAATTACTTTTCCTGCTCAACTTCCATTATGAATCCTTAATAGAACCGCACCACATGTGCCCATAACCAAAAAATCATAACGTCTCACTACATAGAAAAGCAACTCATAGATCTCCCCAGATCACTGACAAGCTCAATAACGATCGAATCGACCTATCCCTCAATAATACAATTTGGGGCCAACCAAGTCGACTCATGCTAGAACACGCATCCATATTGACCTGCCAACAAACTCATCACAAGGAAGCCTGAAGTTGATTCTTCCACTACTACAACTCTTACCGGAGCCATACGATACAGTGCCCGACACCAAATCAATACCGAAATCCACAACCTCGCTCGGCAACATGCCCGACCATAAGAAATGTATCCAAAAAGTCTATCAACACCGAAACTGAATCAATGGTAGAAACTTCTGCACTGACATCCATCATGAAGGACCAATTAAGAAAAGCAATCCTTCCCAGCCGTCCGCTGGTGTTTGAAATATAAACCACTATACTAGAAGATAATCTGACACACCTCGCCACTCATCCCGTGGCATTTTCGGCATAGCCCATAGCGGAATAGTCCAAAATAACCAAACACTGAGACAACCAGTCTGCACCCCAATATCATATCCAAAATCTAACATAGCAAGCAAAGAAAGATCCACTCGGACCTCCAAATCCCCGGTAGTTGCTAGATAGTGCTGACATACACAATCTACAACCACATCATAGCCTGTATATGATAACTTCAGTCTCCACATCCACACAACACGTGAATCATCATATCTGATTCCAATTTCACCGTCCGAACACATGCACACCTTTAATACCCAATCATTCAACGACAGATACTCTAAATTTTCCTTGTGCCACCAAGCAAATCCGAATACCACCAGTCGATCCAATCAGAAAGTGCCACAATACTACTAAAGTATCATTAGTTTAATCATATTACCCTTTTTCTGAGGCATATACTCTCATCAAATCACTTCCAATCAGCAGTACCATTTCCTTGATTATCTGAGGCTACCTGTTGCCTAAGAGTTTTATGAACTTCCTTTTAGAACTGAGTTGTAACCTAGCACACGCTAGTCTCAGTCCTCTACAACATACCCCATATACCATACCATCCAAGGATAACATGAAAACTTTTATCTCCTTTTCGAGCCACAGACATCTACGCGCTCAACTAGTCAAGAACTTCCATTGATCCCATCTAGAAGAAAATCATTACACTTCCCATGCCTATCACATTCGTAGAAAATGCACTTTTCCAACCACGGTAGAGATCAACAAGAACTCTCCCAATTCCGTTTGCATAAATTAAACTGCCAGGACTGAATCCCTATAACTAGACCAAGCTAAGCAAGCCATCAAGACCCAAGAGCATTGCTGCAAAATACCTGTAAGATCCCATTACCTCGAGCACATACAAAGAATTAATCATATCCTTACCATACCGATTCGTACTATCACGCTACTCCATCCATCTAAATTTCCTTCCAATTCATCATCAACTTGATATTCCCTCTTGCTGTAGCCCCACAATGCCTCAACCCAGGCTTACCACACGAGACCCCGACATAAAACCACACTGTCTAAGACCCATAAGCCGCTGAATACTCTCTAAAATATTCTCAGAAACACCATATGCCGGAATACTTTACTCTGAAGAACTTCCTGTGAATCTAAATCCGTTACCTTTACTTTCTTAATACTGATACATAGAATCCCATAATTAACATAAAAATACCACAAGTCTTGACCTCTTCCAATGAAAACACAGTCTCTAACCACATACACAACCTTAAGATACCCGATTGTTCCCTGTAGAATCTTGAACACATTAGAACCATTCTCGAAAGTCATTCACTCTTATTCAAACTGCAAATTGCCTGACCTAACAAACAGAACCACACGTGCCTCATTGGCACTCTAATACCGCAAAATGAATTCCTCATCCCAATACAACCAAGCAACTTCATGCTTTATGCGCCGAGCATTCTTTACCAACAACACTCTAGACATTTCGTGATTCTCATACCCTATGAAGCATAATATAACCTCTAACAAAATTTTCCTTTACTCTAGCCATAACTAATTCACTCGCATGCGCCAAACTGGAACCAATATAGCACCTAACCGCGCAATCAACTGCTCACAGCAGACTCCCCCACCTGGCTCGAAGCCATAGATCAAGATATGATCAATAACTCATAACACTATTACTCTATTGATGCCACAATACCATAGCGAGATTAAATTCAAATCATTTATAATTTTGTGAAAAAACGTATTATCTAGTACTGTAAATCTTCTACAAATCTCGCATCCATCCCCGCAACAGTTAAGACCACTCTCTTAAGCGACCCAAAATTTCAAATTTCAATACGTACTTTTTTATTACACATGAGGTCTCCTAATATACACATAGGGATCACACCACTTCAGATCGTAGGAGATAACCCACCTGCTTTGCCTCAATATAACATTTCTGTATACCTTCCACCCTCATAAAATGTCCACAGTCACTTAGCCTCATTAAGTCTAAACTCATACCACAACATGCTCACAACCGGAAAAATTGAAAAGATCCTTCACACACCCATAACTCGGGGCTATACCTCAAATCACGATGGTAATCAAACATTTAATAGTTCTTCTACCATCCAGCAGACCTTCGTCGTCACTTCCAAGTCATATAAATACATCTCGCAGTACTAAATTACTCATCATGTAGATACCCAGCCGTCACTTCCACTAATAGGGACAATACCGAACATATAAGCTCAAAAACACTTGTTCACACAATCAGCACTCGATGCTCAAGCCATAGGAAAAGATCCAGCCTCAAGTCCTCCAAACTGGCCCAACATCCAACTCACAGAGATCACATCTCAGCCCTCGATTAGGGAATCACAAGCCATCAAGGCACATCTAACTTTGAGCGCTCATGTGCGCATATGAACGCGTGGAAGGAATCTCAAGAGTTATATTACAAGCTGAATCAAGGATGTACGATAAGAATTCCAAGAATGTGAAGTTTTCCTAAAGGTTCTACAGCCTCTCGAGGATAAATACAGATGTCTCCGTACCAATCCGCGAGACTCTACTAAACCTGCTCATGACTCGTGAGGCCTATGCAACCTAGGCTCTGATACCAACTTGTCACGACCCAAACTCCGCATTGGTCGTGATGGCGCCTCTTGTGAAGACGAGGCCAACCAACTAACCCTTCTAGTTTTTTCAAAAATAGTTAAACATGAATAAATAAGACTTAATAATATTAATTAGTAGAAATTCAATCCAACACAACCCTAATCGGGGTGTCACAAGTCACGAGCATCTATTAGAGTGAAAATCCAACTACAAGGTCTAAAATATACAACACCGTAATAATGAACAAAAGAGAGAGACAGACAGTGCTGCGAACGCTGGCAGTCACCTCGCTAACTCCTATAACTCTGCTTCTGATCAGCCATAACCCGCTAATGGATGGATAGTTACCTACATCTGCACACGAGGTGCAGGGACTAAAGTGAGTGTCACACCTCTTTTTTATAGTTACACCCGGCGAAGGGTATAATAAAGAGTTTTTCCAATTTAAGGACAGTCGGTGTGAGCATGTGATTTTTGCCCCAAGCAAATTGTTCCAAAATATAGGCAAAAATAATTTTTGAATTTGTGTGGCAATTTGTTGATAATTGTTTGATTAATAATAACTCATGAAATAAGTAGAAATACTAGGACTTTTTCTAATTTTTGAAAAGGAAAACAAAACAAAGAAAATCAAATATTCATCTATTTTGTATTAATTAGAAAATACCAAAAATAGAAATTGATTACTCTTAAATTTTAGAAAAATCAGAAAATTAAAGGAAAAATTAAAAGAAAATACAAGGGGAAATAAATAGATAAATAAATACAAAAAGTAAAATAAAAATATAGAAAAGAAAAGAATACAAAAATACAAAAATACAAAAGGGTAAAATACAAATACAATATACAAGAATTGGGCCAAATACAATTCAGTAGCCTAAAAGGTATAAAACATGGACCAGGCCCAGATTAGAGTCAACCGGTCGGCCTACAACATAATCCAAACGATGTCGTTTCAAAAATTAAATCCAAGCCGTTGATCAATTGATCCAACGGTCTAAGCCTCAAGCCTTGTTACTAATTCAAACGACGTCGTTTACGTGAAGCAATCAGGACTGTTCATTTAACCCATCTAACGGTTGAAGTTGAGGGCCTCATTAATCCACACGACGTCGTGTGGAAGGAATCAAATCCTGGCCATTCGTTTGATCTAATCCAACGGTTGAGGTGCACCATTACATTTTTAATATATCAATACACCTGATGTGTATACATACCATTTCATATTCACACTCTTCATCTCTAACCTCAGAAACCTAGCAGCCCCAAAATTCTCTCAAATACCCGCCGGAAACCTACCAGCGGGAAACATTACCTGCTCCGATCAAACCACCACGAACACCCCTGAACCACCATGAACTTCTCTTTCACCCTATCTATCTATTTTCCTTCAAATCAGACTCAAACTCGTTGAATATTGAAAAACAAGTCGCCGGAACCCTAGCCGGCGACCACACTTTTGAACCAGTGTTCACCATTAACACCCCGGGACCGTCTCTTCATCCTCTTTAACCCCTAGTAGATAGTTTTCTTCGAATCAAGCCCGAAATGTTCGAATATTAAAAAAATCTCGCCGGAAACTCCACTATGGCGAACACTCCTAATCCCAAAAACCACCCTAATAGACCCCTAGACTTATTCCTAGAGTCTTACAAAAGACTCGAAGAGTCTGTTCAAAGATCAAAAATCCAAGAAAATGACTCCTGAACTTCCAATGTTCTGGATAACCAAGAAAAGTGAAGAAAAATGAAGGAAAAGAAAACAGAAGAAAGAAAGAAATAAAAGAAGAAACAAATCTAAAAGCTAGGTGTTCTAATCCTAGTTTTCCTATATGCATGTCTTTGATTTCTTAATTTTTCTATTTTGTTCTATCACATGTCTTTGCCTTCCTGATTGTTTTATCACATGCCTATTTGTCTTCTGATTTTGCTCAGTTATGAATAGCATGGTAGCTTTCTGATCTTTCTACTTAGGAATCACATGTTTTCTTTTCTGATAAAAGTTTTAGTCAAAAAATCGCATGTTTTGTTGTTCATAGCCATATTTGAATTTTAGGACTCTTATTTGATAAATTCGCAATAAGTGACTGAGTATTCTGCTGATAAGATTCTACCTATGACTGATTTGTTCCTCTTGAATCTCGTCAATTGAGTGCTTAGACCAAATTTGACTATATCCGTAAAACTGTTTATTGTTGGCTATTTTTGCAAGTCAAGTTTGACTTTGGCTTTTAATGTCTGATTGATAAAAGGGGATTAAAAGGGTAAATAAAAGGAAAATACAGGGCTAAAGGGGAAAAGGTTAATTGGTATATTGGTAAATAAACCTAAGGGGATAAGGGTGAAATGGGTAATGCTACTTGGTTCACGGGTAATTAGATAAAGAACAAAGGGTATTTTGGGCATAATAAAAGGGTGATTGAGTGAAAATTAAAAGCAAGTGAGGGCAATATGGACAATTAGGGGTGTTAGAATAGTATAGATGCCACTAGAACCTTCTAGCAGGGGTTCTAGTGCATTTCTGATTAAATTAAGTATATTAATCTGAAAATAATTCATAAGATAGGGGGTGGGAAATCAGAATATGAATTTCAAAAAATTCCCTCCATTTTTACTCTATAAATAGGCTTCATTTGGCCTCTCTTAGAAGTTTGGACGATCTGAAATCTTCCTGGATCATCTCTGCAATTTTAAGTCTTCATCTCAGAAAATTCTTTAGTTCAAAAATTCAAAAATACCAAAAACAACAGAAGTAATTCAAAGATCCTACTGTCACATTAGTTTTCACATCAGTTTCGAAGATTATTTAATGTTGATTGTCAATTCATATGCTGTTGATTGTTGTTGATTTGTGATTTCTGCTAGATTTGAGTCCGTTAATCTCGGAGCTGTGATTAATTGCTGTTGAACTCTCATTGCTGATCATCTCCCTGTTAATTTCAATTAGATTCTCATTGACCTTCATCTTATTTCCAGGTACATTTCTACTGTCCATTGGTGTAATTTTGATTCGTAGAAATGAAGTAGAGGTGTTCATGTAACACTTCAATTTTTTTAGTTTCTACAAATGAACTTGCATCTATGTAAATTTCATTAGAAATGTTTGTATTCATTTAGGAATAGTCTAATTGTAATTAAATTTAAATTTTTCGGACTGTTACTGCTACACTTGAACATCTGATCATGATAGATTTTCGTATTAATATTTCATAGGATTTAAAGTCTTAGTAGCTAATAAGACTGTAATAAAACGTAGAGTTATGATGTTAAAAGTGACAGTTAGACCTAGAATTTAGATTACAAATTTGGATTTAGGCATCTCGGTAGTTTTCTTCTAAAAAATGATAAGTGAATATAAGTGTATGTTAGCTGAAAGGTATGAGTTTATAACTGTTCTACTCTGAAAATTTAATACATGTGATGCAACTGAAATTAGATAATTAGGCATGTGTTTACATTCTTATTTTGAATCCAGCTTGGCCAATTTTTGTGTTGTTTTCGTTCTCACAACAAATGAAAGAAATTATCCAGTAGCTAAATAGTTAAATTGACTTGAGTTTGAAATTAAAATTGGGGCAATTCGTGTTTCAGTAGATAGAGTAGAATATTTCTATAATTTGGGTAGTTTAATGACAATTTGTGAAAACTGAATCAAGGCCCTAACAAATGGCCCAAAATTAGTGTTAATATTGGTATACTTATAGGCCTGGTCGATTTTCG